>JABSTB010001289.1:0-25495 GCA_013756995.1 Neonectria neomacrospora | reverse complement strand
CGCCCTTCCATCCGGCGTCGCAGCATTTCCCTCCCCCGCCCTTTCCTGTGCTATCGCCACACCCCCCGACCCGGCGGGCGGGCCCTCTGCTTTGGCTCCGGAGGGCCGGAAATTCCCGGCCTGGGACTAGCACGCACAGCTTTCACCGAGAGGAGGGGAGGTGGGGAGAGGGCAAAGGGAAAAGAGAGAGGGGAGAAAGGCGGCGGAGGGAGAAGAATTGGGGGGCCCCGTTTTACTCCAGAAGCTTACAGCGCATTTTCTCACAAGCTTGGGCTTCAAAACAGAGACGCAACGTGTTGGTGAAGGAGCGCGGGATGAGGATGGGAGCGCGGTGGGGAAAGTCGGGGAGGGTAGGGTGTAGGGGTTCTGGATAGGTTCTAGATCTCGGGGCGCGGCGGAGGCTCTCGTTCTCTTTCAGGCATGACAGGCTGGGACAGGCTGGGACTGCACTCTTTTCACTTGCAACAGTCCCGGCTCAAATCTTGGGCTTGAGATTGCGGTGCATGACAGTGACAGGGCGGCTGTGGTATCGCGGAAAAAGCAAGTAACACACTACGTAGGCTACCTTACAGTGACTTGCGCCTCGTCGTCGCAATGGGGCCGGAAAAGCCTCGCCCGAACCATCGACGACTCTTGTTTCTTCGGAGCTCGGGCAGCAGGAGGCGTGGCGTGGAACCGGCCGGGCAGGGCGTCCAGGGGGGGAGAGCCTGTGTGAACTGGCTATTGGCTTCACTACTTTTACTCCATGTCCATGCCATCATCAAACTACGTACGGGGGAGTACCCTTCCCCGGGCTTTGCTAGACGCATACCATCTGGGCCTACAGAACTAACGCGTGCAGCGTCACTCCCTAGATGCACGAATAGCCTGCGTCGTGGTGTCTTGCTTTTGCTTTTGCTTTTGCTTCGGCTTCGCTGGCCGCTGATAATGCGATGCGGCTACAGATCAAAGATGAGCTTCCGCTGGATTACGATTGCGATTGTCATGGCGATTGCGGCGTCCACCGACATGTACGGACCGGGATGTGAGCTGCTGCCGCAAGTCCAATTGATCACTCTCATTGGAGCTTCAACCTCTCAAGGCTTCAACATTCAACCTTCAAACTTCAAGCTCTCGTACCACAATGTCTTTGTAATAAATGCAATATAGCCCACTGGCGATGGGTGGGGATTAGATATCATACATGTCCAGAACTTTGCCTCTCCTCCCAGTACTGAAAAGAAAGCCGCCGTCCTGGTCTCTGTTGTTGGTGTCCTTGCGGAACCCAGTAGTTGATGGTGGCTTGCTTCCGCTGCCGCCCATCCAATCCATCCTTCACCCTTCATCCTTGCTGGACTGATGATTTGATCGATTAATCTCATCTATGCCCGCCCTTTCCGGAACACCCAAAACCAAGACCAAACCATACCCCGGTCTCCACCCCCACGGTCCCTGTCCCTGATCCGTGGTGCATCCATCCATCCATCCATCTCCCGGGTCGCAATGCGTCACCCATCTTGGCTGTCCCTGCACCGCCTGCAAGAGCGCATGGTGGTTGTGGTTGAGGCGTGTGTGCAATGCACGTGCATGCGTGCGGGTAATGTGTGACGGGTGTGGGTGGTATTGTAAATTGCGATTCCCGCAACGCCGAATTCCGAGCTCAACACAATGATGCCAGCCAGTAGGCAAAAGTCAGATACCGCAGGAAAAGAAAAAAAAAGAAACCCCCTTCGCAGTCGTGATCCTCATAACGGTCATCCAGAGTCGTGATACAGGTCGCCTCTTGCCCATCCCCGGTCGGTCAGCTAGACTAGCCAGACAGGAAGAGCAAGAGGGCCTGAATTTGATGTCTTGTTGCTTTTTCTCCTCCCATGTTGTGGGCTAGGTCAAGTCCAATCCACCCGCAGGTGATTATTAAAAAGTCGTTGTCAAACAGAAATGTCCTCAAGTGAGGACTAAAGCGAAAGGCGGAAAGCCTCATAAGGCGGGGAAGCCCAAGAGACGGGAAGCTCTCAAAAGGCGGCAGAGGGCGAAACGAGGCTGGGTGGCTGGGCCTCTTCGGCTCCGTTTCCCGGGCCGGTATTTCGCGGTGAACCAAACACGTTCCCGGGCCGGTGTCGAATTGTCCAGTCAACCCCACTGGCCCACGGTGAACACCGACGACGATGGGAACGCAATCGGCTTCGGCAAGGAACAGGAATCCAACTCAGACAGAGAATATACAGGTCGTGATAAGCTCTTGCAGGCGCCACGCAGGCCGTCCCTGTAAATCGAACGCGCACGTCGCAGCAGTCAATCGCAACGTGCCGGCTTCCCTGGCCCTGGCCATGCTCAACCTTCCGTGGGCACCAGCTGCCCGTGAGCGTATTGCACTTCGGCGCTGCTCTCGCGATACGAATCTTGCATCGATACTCGTCGGACCGGCGACGATTGGTGAGGCAGCATGAAGCCCGCGTCCAGTGCGCTCTGTACGAGCAGCGACGCCTCCTTGAATCGTCGCTCTGCATACTTTTCGAACACAGCGGCGTGGTGAAGATGGGGACGGTCGCAGCACTCAATCATCATAGTGACGAGCGACTTCAACTGACTCCATGAGTATCCCGAGTAGTGCACGTGTGCTTTGCTCTGTTGTCACGTTAGTCAAAAGCCTTCAAAATTACAATCAAGAGTTCAACGTACCCAATCGCCCTTGTTCAGAATCATTCGCGACAAGCAGTGTGCGCCTGCAGCCAGAAAGCTGGGTGGCGAGGCCACGAACCGCTCGTCCATGATGGTTAGCTCCAAGAAGTATTTGGCGAGCGTTCGCGTCTCCAGATCGTAGTCGTCTGCCTTGCTCACGCGTCGCAGGAAGCTCATCGGACCAGGCCAGCCCAGCTCGAAGCTAAGCATGCTAAGCATGAACCTCTCCGCCTTCAGCACCTCGTCCGCCGTGTATCCGTTGTCGACCATGTATACAATCTCCTGCAGAGAGGGGCAGTTGATCTCTTCGTATTTTGAAGCCACCAGAATGGCCGTCGCGCCGACCAGCTGAAGCTTGCCGATCGATACAATCTTGGAAGACAGGAATCGGTCAATGTAGTTGACTGTCAAGAACAGCGTCTCAGGGAGCAGTCCGAACCGGTTGTGTACCTGAACCAACCAGTCCATGAGCACCGATCGCATCGACCACTGGATCTCAGTCTGAACATCCATGTAATGGGGGTTGGGGAGCATTTTGATCTATACCAGCTGTCAGTATCATTTCACCTTTTATTCAACGCCAAGTCACTTACCTCCAGTTCCCGCATGTATTCGAAAATCTCATCACCATATTCGGCAACCATGCTCACGTCCCAGAGTTCTTCCTCAATATCGTCCTGGGTGCGAGTTCGCTCAACCTCCAGCTTGGCTTCTTCGAGCTCACGTTGCACCCGTGCAGTAACACGGGGAGGGACCACAGTTGTAGCACCACCAGCAGTCAAATCGCGAGAGCGGAATGAGTGCGCAGTCGTATATGCCTGGTCCTGGTCGTCGAAATCCTCATCGTCTTCCTCGTCCCACAACTCTTCGGGTTCTGACATAGCAGGAAGCACAGCCCCAGGGTGATATGAGACGGGGACAACACCTTCTTCCTCAGCAATTTCAGGGAGCTTCGCAGGGAGCTCAACGTAATCCTCCTCGTGATGCACGTCGAGATGAGCTTCCTGGTCTGTGTGAAGATACAGGGAGTCAAGGTAGGAAGCGTGAGTGTGTGCGTAGTTTACCTCCTGTAGAGCTATCGCGGCAGCCTCGGCGTCTTCGCTCGACTCTTCGATGGGATCTTGCCTGGCCACAATGGTCTCGAGCTGCTTGCTCTGAGTTCGTCGAAGTGTTGGCTGTTGTTGCTTCAGTTGGGGCTGACTTTTAGAATGGCGAGGTTGCAGAGGGCGCGTGTCAATGGTTGTAGGAACAGCTTGTGATGGTTTTGCTTGAACATCCTTCTTAACAAAGGAAGAGCGGGTTTCTTGAGAGTCGATGCGAACGGCCTTCTTGCTAGGCTCCAAGGCCTTGTTCTCAAGGCCACCCTTGGAGTTGGCTGCAAAGCCGCCCACAGCTCTCTGTGCCGGGCGGTTAAACGCATCCTTGGCGTACACAACAACATTCTCCTTGTTGACTGGGAGAGGCGCGAGGATTGTGCTCGAGGCGTTTGATGCATGAACCTTAAGCACCTTGCCATCATCGCGGCTGTGACCAACATGCTTGCTGAGGTTAGTCATATCGCCGAAGGCAGCTCGCTTGGCAGGGCCGCGGAAGCCAGTGTTTGAGGTGTTGGCCATCGTCGACAAATTTCCCATAGACTTGTGTCGTTGATGAAGCTGGGGGACGTTCTCGGCGCCGCGCGGTCGGAAGGGCTGTGGTGGAAGATATATCAGTACAGGATCACATAAGCACGCCGAGGGAGTCCAAGGGAGAGTGTTCGTGGCTCAAAAAGATAGACAAAGAAGACGCGCCAAGAGGCCAGAGTCAACATACCCGTGCGTCCATTGTGGAAGAAGAAGAAAAGCTGTTGTTAGTTTGTATAGCGCTGGAGGAAGTTGATGACACGCGATTGGGAGTCGAGCTTCCAGTGTCGGAACAAAACACGGTCGTCGGTGGTGTTGCAGGTGATGGCGCGTCGCAAGGTCATGTACAGTTGGTTGTTTGTACACAAGAAGTCTCCTCTTATCAGCTACTGAGATGCAAGGCGAACGAGACGCGATGATCTCGAAGTGGCTCCGATGAGCTGACGAGGAGAGACTGTTGCTGGGTTTCCCTTTTTGACTTTTTCCTGACGATGAACGGTCGTGTTTAGAGGAGGGAACTTGGAAATAGCCTGGGAGATTCGATGGCGGCGGCGGGAAAGGGGTGTTATTTCGGCACGGGGGCTTGGACCAGGAAGGGCGGCCAGGGATGGGATGAGACGATGCCTAACGTGGTAGTGCGGTGGTGGTCTCTAGATTGCACAATAGTGACCCGGCCACAAGAACAAGTTGAAGATGCTTTTGTGGAGGAAGATGGGAGGTATGGGATGGGAGAGAAGACGGAAACGACTTCGGGGTGCGAAGGGAAGAAAATAAAGAAAGAGACACAGGAGCTCTGTCGTCAATGCTGCCTTGGCTGGAGCGTCGCCGTAGCTGTGCAACGGGCAACGAGAGAGCAACGGGCAACGGCTGAACTCCACTGCACAATGGGTGGTGCAGTGGGCGCTGCAGTGGGAAACCGGGCAGTTGGCAGGGTCGCTGCAGTGTGGCTTGACGGGGGACCTGCCACTGGGGGACCTGGGAAGCCCACTTTTCCGCCCAGATGGGAGATTGTTTGTTTGTTTATGCAGCAGCTCTCTGCACAGATTAGCACAGATTAGGCGCCTTAGCGCAGGGAAGGGAGAGCCCTCGCGCTTCGAGGTTGCAGGTATGCAGTGCACGGGCCTTCCCCTGGCGGGTGCAACCAGTTCTGCTGGTCGTCCCGGGGATGACGGTTGATGACGATTTGTGAGTGCCAAGCTCAGACGATGGTTCCGCTAGTCCTATTGGGGCCATTGTCGATGGCTGTCGCGTCTCACCACGACTTGATGTTCAGCGTCAAATGTCTATAACAGCGATTTTGAAAGTCCAAAATCGAATATATCTTGGTGAAACAGCGTGTGTTGATATCTTTGTTTACATACGACCTATATGCCACCGTTTTAACCTTCACGCGCCGCGCAATGCGTCGTTCATGCATCATCCCGGCGACCTTCTCTCCTCGCGTCAAGGTGACCCACCGGCGTTCACGAACTAGCCGCGATCTCACGTGACTGTTCTCGCCCTCGAAACAACGCCGTCTCCTTCGCCCATGGCAGGTCCAGGATATCAACGTCCTACCGAGACCTCGTCGCAGACAAGCCCATGAAATGACGAATGGAACTTGGTTAACCTGCTAACTTCCGAGACCATCGAGACACTGAATCCTCTCGCGCCGGCGGATGATCGTGGCCCAATCCGGAGGACAGGCTCACCGCACGCGCCCGGCCCTTGCCCACCATACTGAAGCCGAGACCAAATCGGGACCGGTGGTTTCATCTCACCACCACAGCACGTCCAACAAGAGGAACTCGTCGGCCAGCGATGGTTCGCCTGGGGGTCACTGGCGAGCTTCCGGTTTGACATAGCGTGTATATTCCCCGGCCAGCATTTCGCGACGTTACAAAGACGGGGCGACGGGCAAACTCGTCCGGGGCTGCGTCCGCCAGGGCCCTACCCACCCGTTCGTGGTGGATGGCATCGCCCCTCCTCAACCCGCCACGCAAGCTGCACTAAACCAGGTCGACGCCACCATTGTCGGCCTCGCAGCTGTGCCACGATGCTACACCGTCGGAGTCATCCAGTGTCGGCGGGGGCACAGTCCTCTCACGATCTCCAATGCAGTATCTTGGATCTCGCAAGTCGCAACTCTCCTTCCAAGGCTGACGTGGGATGCGCGCACAAGTTCTTGCGAAGTTGGGGAGTCATCCAGAAAACTGGTTTGCGCCTCGCGCAGCTCGGTCCGGTCCAACCCGCTGCTATCAAGGTGGGAAAGCCCTACTAGCGCAGGCAACATAACCTCGCAGCGAGTCGCAGGTCGTGTGCGCAACGGGCTAGGAACTGAACGTGATATGCGACTGTCTCATGTGGTCCGGCGCATCCCCAACCAGGTTGTGCCAAGGTCCCTTGATGGACGCATCGCCGCATCATCACTTCAGCCTTGCGACTCCCTTCGCTTCGCCTCGTCTTTGCGACTGCGATGGGCCCTGGTGCCTAGCATATGTCACCGAGCTGTTCGACAAGGACGCTTTCCAGGGCAGAGTAATTATATTGCCGTAATGTGATCGCCCAACCCCTTGTCTGTACTGTGTAAGCCCTCGCATCAAATCTTGCCGAGTTGCGACGGATTGCGCGGGAACCAGCGGGTGCCGACTGCTGTGGATTCGTTGGGCGCATCCGACTCAATCTAGCGACAGCCACCATGCCAGACATGCCCATGGCCAAGGGACGTAGGCCTGGACGAGATATGAGGCAATAGAGCGCAATCTCGCTGCCGGCCTGGGCGCAATCGCCTCTTCGAAACGCCGAATCGCACTGACAAGAGGCCGTTCACACTACGTGAAGCCATGACCTGTCTCGACGAGCTTGCATTTCTAGACCAAGCCCGCCCGAGTCGGCGGCACATAGACGCACACCGTAACTTGACTGCGCCGGGCATGCCATTGGCAGATGGAGAGCAACCCAGATGGCATTGCCGGGGCCTGCTGGCTAGGGCCCGGCGCAAAGCACGAGTCGTCTGAACTTGTGTGAAGGTCCTCAACGGCCAGAGCACGACACGCACACACGCAGGCATCGCCGACACAGGCGGGAAAGGCTGATGGAGATGAAGCGACCATCCGGGCTGCTTGGCTGGGCTGCGATGGGCGCTGATTCGACAACGCGGGCCTTGCTGTCGCATTTTGTTGTTGACCCTTTCTGCGCCAGCGCATCCAACATGGACGGAGCGGGGCGGTGACAGCGCGCAAGCGTCATGCTTGATGGGCGCATCGCATCCCATCGGGACATCCCACGGGCGCATCTCTTTGGACGGCGCAATTCCCCTTGGGCAGCGCAAAAGCACCAGAGTGTCGATGTGGCCATGGGGCCCTCGTCCGACCCGTCCAAACCGCTTGAGGCCCGGTCGCAAGCCCGATCCCTCAGATCCCACCAGAAGCCCAAAGGTGGCGACCTGCGACCTGCGACGTCCGCCGATACACAATGTCTATCCGGTGCTTCCAGGGCCAGTGCAGGGATATGGCGACTAAACAGAGCATTGGCAGAAAACAATTGGCATAACGGCGAGGAAATCACTTGAGCAAGCTGCCTCGAACTACGAATAGGCATCCTACCTAAATGGTCCTCCAAATGCCGGCCAAGCAAGCCAGCCGGCCAGCCAGCCATCCCAAGGACGATCGCGGCTGCGGTGTGCGCAGCTCCGGACTCACGCTGAAACATGACGAGGCCTAGCCATGTGGCCAAGCTCCGTGTACCGATTCTCGTCCTTGATAACCGGCAGCCAGTCGAGCAGAAGAACAAACAGTCAACTCGAGTGCCCGGATGGATCAAAGTGAAACGAGCGCGACCTTGGGAGGAATAAGGAGGAACCAGGTCCGGGTGCCCAGACATCGGGTCAGGCTTACGAGTTCGGGGAGCGAGTTGGGGCGGCGCAAAGTTGCCTTGGACGTCGGTTTGCTGTAACTATGCCATCGCCATCTCCTCTTTGCCCCTCCTGGATGTTACCTTCTCTCGAGGTCATGCACATGCTTGATCCGAGAGCGTTCCACTTGTCCCGGGCAAACCTGATGGCATTGTTTAGAGGGGGTCGCCATTGCCATCCGGAGGTGACGATACGAAGGTCAGGTATACAACGGTCATGAGAGCGTAGCAGAGACAAGACGAGCGCAACATGGATATGTCGCCCATCCGTCCATCCGCCCATCTAGCTCAGCCACTCAGACATCCGAGCTGGGCCAATCTACAAGAATCCGTACCTCCCACCGTGACCATGCTCCCGGCTGCAGCTGCGGTTCATTGGCGCACGCTCAAAACAAGGTCTTTTATTATTCCCTCTAGATCGCATCACTTCCCGGTTCCCGTCGAGGCCCTGCGTCAGGAAGCGGGCGTCTCCCAAGGCCGGCTGGGCTGACCACGGCCTTTGCACCATTGGTTGTCAGCGACCGGTCGTCGTCAATAAAGAACCGCACAACCACGCACCAGCGCGAGAGCTGAGCGGAGGTTTCTTCGGCCAGGGCATCGCGCCTGCCAGACCTATTGCCGCCGTGCTCAGTGTCCTTCTGTTCAATGAGGCTGGAAGAGAGCAGCTGAAAGCCATTGGAGCCAGAAGCCGCCGGGTTTCACAGTTCTGTCCAGTCCCAAGTCGCAAAAGTCGCAAGTCCGAAGGCGAGTCCCACGGCCCAGGCCAGAAGTTCCCAGGCCCAGTTTGCGATTGTGCGCCCACAGAGTTCCCGGAGGTTACCCAGGCTGGCTGGGGACGACTGGCTGTTGCCAAGGTTTCTTGCAAATCATTGGTGTGTGTGCGTGCTGGTGTGTGTGCGTGTGGATGAAGTGCGTGTGGATGTGGGATATGTGCGTGGATGTGTCAGGACCCGGAACAAGATGTTGCAGCGGCGCCTGCAGGCCACCAGGTGCGCATCGCAGCGTGCCTGTTGCTGGTGCTTTTAGTTGCTGCTCTGTTGCTGTTTGTTGCTGTCGTTCTTGTGCGTGTTCCATTCCCAGTCTTCGTAGTCGCTTGAACTATACAAGATAGAATGTAAGGGAACCACCTCGATCCATTGTTTGCGATATGTCCACTCCACCACGCAACTGCAACTGCGTCGATGAAGTGAAGGGCGACAGCTTGGAGTATCGGGCTCAAGACGAACGACCGAACGAGAGGAGAGGACCAACTCTCTCTGGAGGGGCTGGGGCCGGCCATTGTTGTTGGCCGCTGGGGCGCCGGCGCCTAGCCGAACTAGGGTCTTTGAGGTGGGAAGACGGACCCAGATGTCGCTAGTAAATGGATCGCAGGCGGTCGCTTGTGACTTGGACTGGACTGGCGGACATCAATGGCCTGGCAGAATTCAGTCATGAGGAGCTGAAGCCCTTGCTGATTCTCGATTTGTGCCCTTTGTTGGGTCTTTTGGGCTTTGGGGGGCGGGTCTGTCCGCCGTTCCGGAGAACGAGAGAAGATGGATGGACACTCTGTCTGTCCGTCTGTCTGCCTCTCTGTCTGGCGTCAAGTTAATGGCTCCCGGTGTCTGTGTGTCGGTCTCTCCGCTCCATGGAGCCGGCATCTCTCCCTCGTCAGTGTCGTTTTGTGCGACATATGACGGTCGGATGAATGACTGAGTGGATGGATGGATGGATGGATGAAATGTAACCAGCTTCGATCCAGCGCGTTGCACTCACCACCCGTCACCACCACCACCATGCCATGATCTGGGCCCATCATCACCGTATAAAATACATCCGTACTGTAGTCGACATGCGCTGCTGCCGGGGATCGACAATTGACTACCGGTCCCTGCGCAGCGTTTTGCCCCCCCCCCTTAGGCCGCCCGCCCAGGTTCAAGCCTGTGACGAGCGAGGTCGTCCCATGTGCGCGCCCAGAGTCCGTTCTGGCTGCGGCTTGATTTGATGGCTGGTTGGCCCTCTTTCTTGTCTGGCTCCTCTCTCGCACCGCACAAGAATCCACATTCGCACCGCACACGCACACGCACACACACACGCACACCCGCACTTGAAGAGAGAGGGGACCGACCAAAAGCCAGAATGCGCCCGGAAAAGGCGAGCGGCCCAGAGTATGGTTGGATGGGCGGTATTCGCACACAACAGCCCGCGAGGGTTTTGTCTCTGCGATGCCATGCGCAAGCCGTTTATACGGGGGCTCAGGACCGAGAGATTGCTCGACCAAGTCCTGCCAGACCGATCATTTAGGTTCTGCCCGAGTCACAGAACATGTCGAGCGGCAGGGATCCCAGCAGCAATCCCTGGCGGTCCCAACCTACCTAAGGTAGGTTGGTCAGGCGGGCGATGGGGGCATGCCACTGAACGGGCGGGTGGCCTCCACTGGAACCCAGCGCCCGGCGCCCTGTAGCCACAGCGCTTCTAGCACTGTGGGCGCTCATCCTCAGGGGCTTCGGCCAGGGCAATTTGAGACGGTCTAGGTAAGGTAATAAGGGCCAGCCAGTGCCAGTCCAAGTCCAGGCCCGTCGGTGTTAGTGAGCCCAGTTCGGCAGCGACAAAATCGTTCACCTCTGGCCTGGCTCCTCTTTTCCTCATTCACACCTCTCTGTTCACCATCTTCGCCGCCACCACTTCCTCAACCCAACTCTCGTCGTCTCTGGTGAGTCCCATCGACTGGAACATGCTGCGCGATCCGCCCCGAGGCCCAATCTTCCCTCCCCAGATGTCCCCTTTCCATCCCGAACCCCAGAGCCCTCGTCCCCGTCCCGAGTCTCCAGCCCAGGGCCAGAGGCAGCGCCAGTCCGCCCCGGGCGCCGCCTCTCTCCCATCCTCCCCGTTTGAGATGTCAACTCATCGCCATCTTGCTTGCTATCCTTCTACCGCGCTCTCTGACAGTTGCTAATCCGCCTCCAGTTCGTCGCTAGTTGCTCCCTTTGCCGTCGCCTTCTCCCCGTCCGTCCGCCCTCCCCGTCGTCGTCACCCGCTGCGCAGACACACAACCAAGCCAGCCAGCCCTGAGAACACCACAACCACTTCAGCGCTTACCGCCAACATCCCGAATGGTGATACCGCTATTCGAGCCTCTTCGATAGCCCGGCTTCATCTACACACCTTCGCATCGCTGCTTCTCTCTGGCCCCCGGCCGCGGATTAGATTGTCGAGCGTCCTGTTGAGTGACACTGTCGCCCAGGGTCCGGCTCGGTCTGCCCCAGCCAAAGGCCGCACCCACCGTTTCCCAACCATCCCCTACCTCTATCTCTCCATCCACAGCGCCCACTTCCATTGAAACACATAACCATCCTTTCTTCCGACACGATGGCCTCCATATCGCCCGTCAACACCGCTGCCGGTGCCTCGGGGGCGTCCTCGAGCGGGGGTAGTGTCTCGCCCCAGCAAACGGCAACCCCCAAGAACGTCGCATTCGAGCTGCTCTTCCTTGACTCCCCCCAATATCGTGCGCGCTTGCCCATGCGAGTGCAAATATACCCGCATGATACAACCGACTCGATTGTGACGACTGTCAAGAATTTCTATGGTCTGTATTCGGGTCCCACCGGATCAAAGGGAGTCAGCTTTGAGGACGACCACGGCAACACCCTCATTGCCCGATATGAGAACTTCCGCAATAACATGGTCGTCTACGTCCGGGTTATTGAAGAGCCTCCGGTGAACCCTGCCGCGTTCGCTCCTCATCCTTTCCATTCTGGCCCGGTCGGCGTTCCCGCCTTCTTTGCTGGCGATGGATATCCCGGCCCTCAGCCCCAGCGCTTTGCGCAAGACATGTCCAGGCCCGGCTCCCGCTCACCACGGAGACGCAGTCCTTCCCCCAACACTACCCGGGGCAGAAGGAGTGCCTCTGCCAGTACTTCTGTCAAAAACGGCCGCTCTCGCTCGGCCAAAAACCGGGCCTCGGTGGCCCGGAGCCACGCCGATAACTACAGCGATAGCATGAACGGTTATAGCAGCGGCGATGGTGCCCCGAGCTCGACTTCCGGCAAGAACAAGGAACACCTTGGCAACACTGATATCAGCGTTGAGAACATTGTCGAGGGAGGCCGTCGAAAGAGGGCCAAATTCGAAAGCTCGGTAAGTGGAGACTCGCTAGAGGCTCGACGACATCTGGCGGGATACTGACTGCGTCTTCGCAACAGGAATTGCCCCTGTTTGCGCCGCCTCAGATGCCGGCTGCTACCTCGAATCCGTCCGTCTCGCCCGCTCGCCGAGTCGAACCTCATAGGCCTGCGATGCCTTTTGTGCAGCCGGGACAAAATCCCTTCACAAACCCCCGCCCCATGCAATCGCCGCAGGGATATAGCAATGGAGCCTCGCACTCCAACATATATGCCACGCCTGGTCCCGATGGCCGCCGTAGCGCCCGCGGCAGCATTGGATATGCCAGCAATGGCAGCGCAATTGGAATTCTTCCTACTCCTGACCCTACCGTCGGCAGCTGCATGTCCGAGGAAGACAAGGATGTTGCCATCCAGTTGATGCGACTGGGTGACATGTCAAATATTTCCCATGGCCGAACATCAGCGTCGACGCTCGATGATACCTTCAGTGGCAGGGCCGATGCTGCTTCGTCGACTGGCGCTACCAGCGACGGAGAGAGCGAGAGTGATGCCGAGCCCCCAGCCGCTTGCCGCCAGAAGCTGGATGTCGCCGGCACCGTCGGTAAGGTATATCAGACTACGGAGGCTCACTTCATGCCACCTCCCGACAACGTCGAAGTCAGCGGCGATGATGCGGATTACGAGGATGATTCCATTCTCTCCAATGGCAACACCAAGGCGGTCAAGAGCAAGCCAACTACCAAGCACAAGAGTACCGGCTCCATCTCCAAGCCCGCCGCTTCCAAGACGTCCAAGGGCCCCCGTTCGTTAAGCGGCGTCAAGACCAAGAAGCTTCCTGCCGTGCCACCTGGCCCCATGTCTCCGGCGTCGATGCCTCCTTCCCGCAAACAGTCCGTTGCTTCTACGGGACACGTTGCGCTGGCTCCTGGTGAGGATGACTCGCCTGATCTATCGACCAAGCCGCGATGCCAGCGATGCCGAAAGAGTAAGAAGGGTTGCGATCGACAGCGACCCTGTGGGCGGTGTCGCGACGCTGGCTTGTCGGCCGACCAGTGCATCAGCGAAGACGAGGGCAACGGCCGTAAAGGCAGATACGGTCGCCACATGGGAGTTCCCATCGCCAAGAAGGACGAGATTGCACAGATGGTCCAGCCGGCACTATTACCGGCTGCGCCCATCTCAGCCGGCGCCATGACGATCGACAAATCCAAGAAACGCAAGCGATAAGGTCGCGGCAGTTGAATTGCGGCGGATACCCCATTTTTGTCAGGCTTTCTTGAAACACGCATTGTCAAGTCTGGATCCCGTGCGCAAGGACGCATAACGAGGTCTCCATTGGAGGTCCGGCCAGTCATTATCGAACCGCATTCATCCCTGCCAGACAATGTGGCTGAAGCATTGATGGCTAGCGCGCGTCGCTCTAGGAGAGGAAACGAAGTCGGCGCAGAAATGTTGCGCATCTTTCTCATTGTTTTGGTCTGCAGGCGGAAGGGGTGGTTTTATGATGATATTAGGAGGATGTAATAACGACGGTCGGCCCAAGGCCATTACACTCCTTATACGGCGTTTGGGGTGGAGGACGTGGGGAGTTGTCGAGTATCTTTTTGATCATTCCAGCTGGTTATTCTTTGGTCTTGATGCGCTAGCGGCAGTCGCACAGCTCATCCGACAACATGCCGACCAGGACATTGGGGAACATGTGTGTCGTGGAGGATCGGTTTGCGCACACACAAAAAAGGGAAGAGATACGGAGTCGGCTGAGATCAGACCTGGGCGGGAGGCATTGGAAATGTCCTTGCGGATAGATGGACGGAACCAGGAATCAGGAATTACGGAGGGTATCCTGGTTTGTTGTACGTGTGCGAAACACCGTTGCGATGAGCGGAACCCCAGCAAGGGCTGGCGGATTGAGCGTCTGGATGCTACGGAAATTGTCTATTGGCAGTGCAGTACCGTATGCGCGGATACGGAGGTGGTCTGTTTTTGATTTCTTAGTTCTGTTTTTTCACAGGTTTCTTATAACTCGTTGTAGTTGATATTCTACGCAATTTTGTTAAGTCATGGCGAACATGTGTGTATGTGTGGTTGCATGTGCAGATATCAAGTTACTCATGCTCCGATGATCAGGAACCCGGACAATCATAAACAGCAGTACTACGCGACACAAGATGTGGTCAGGTTGAGTGCTGCCTTTCGGTGGGTTGTTAGTTTTAGGGCTAGGTAAAAGACATTGTCATGATGTTTTGCGACAGCCGTTTTGTGGTTGCGACAACGTGGCGGTCAAGAACCAGTTTGCGACAACACAACAACAGTTCACGCTGCGGTCGCATTGCACGCCCAAACTCGTCGCAAACCAGCGCAACGCATCCCCGTTTCATGCGCCATCATGCGCCAACCGATTCAACAGCGCAACGGCTTTTTTACAGTCCTTCAACGGCTTTTCCTGTCGTTGTCCTCTTTCCGCACTTCCTAACCTATACCGCCTACTAACACCTGCGCGCGACCGGAAGCCGATCCCTGTCGCGGATTCGCGACAAAGAATATGCGCTAGTCCTGTTTATGGGCTAGCGTGCCGCTCCCGCCCCCGCCGATGCGGGGTGCGCGCAACAGCCGATTGGCTGGAGTCGGGGGGTGTGCTGCTTCACGTGATGTTCCTGGTGGAGTGGGTGGTTTTCTCCATTGTGAGTCGAGTCGTTGCTTTTTACGTCATATTTGCTACCCCGCGCACGCGAGCCCTTGGAACGGAGGGGTAAAAAACAACCACAATGATCGGGAGGAAGGCTCGCTTGTTGGGCTCTGGACGAGAAGAAGGGCAGAATTCAGGCAAGTTTTGTCTGTAGGAGGGAAGCGTTATGATCGTTTCTTTTTGCATATTTTTTGGGGAGGGTTGCATCTTTTGTTTATTTATCTTTTTTTGGTGTGTTGTGGTGTTCGCGTACGCGTTGCAAAACAGAGCATCTGGTTGGGTCGTCGGAATTACCAACCCGGGTCCTGCCTTTTTCCCTTGCGCTCTGTGTTGAGAGGGGAGAGAAAGCGCAGTGCGCCCACGTGAGGAGGCGGTGTGCGTGGAAGCGTGAGCGCCACCCCGCTCGCTCATCCTGTGGCGGGGCGCGCCCCTCCCAGGAAAGGAAGGCCCGGACCACCTGCGTCGCTATCTGCCGGCCGGCCATCGGAGCGGGGCTCGCGGGCGGCTCATCGGCTTCGGACGGGCTGGTGGGTTTGGTGGCTCGCTCCCCTGGAACTTCCTTCGTCCTAGGGAACCCGGGCGGAGCTCCTCCTCGTGCCCCGAGAGAAAGGGACGAGCCGCTGCGGGCTTACTGTAGACTGTCTATCGCACGCTCCGTATTTGTCAGGCTTGATGACAATTCAACTTCGTATGAATATTTATGCGCCGTTGGTGATGTCGGCCAAGTCCCCGAATCGCGGAATCATCCTCCGCAACCGCACCCACACCGACCGGCCCGGAAAAACCGGGGCCATCTTTTGCCTATTGTGACCCTTCTGTTACTCCATGATAACCCAACCCAACCTAACTTATTGCTAACTACTGTTTTACTGTGTATGGCGTCGGCGCCGTGACACCCACTCTCTTTCCCCTTTCCCCAAATCCGTCGTCTCCATCCCCATCATTGGTCCCATGTCACCCGTAGGGCGTACTGTCGCTACTGTAGGGCGTCCTCCCCATCCTCCCAACAACCGGCGGAGGCCCAAGGCCGTCGCATACCAATCCCGATAAGCGACGCGAGCGACTCTTGGGACCGGCACTGGGAGAACTTGTGGGGTCGCGATATCGGCCTGGGAACAACGAGTAGTAAATCCTGTCACTTGTGTGAAGAAGCCTTGTCCAGAGCCCTGTCGGTAGTTCCAGATTTCGTGGGGGGATTAATAATGTCGTCGTGTATATAGGAGTTCGTCGACCCCAGGTTTCTGCGTGCTGCGGTCTGGTGGAAACCAGATCCCTATCAGATTATTGCCGAGATATGGAGCCCACCCGCATGGACAACACCAACTAGAGCTGCTATCCCGATCGAAAATCCCGATTGAAAATGCATGGCGAAGATGTAGAAAAAAAGGCCGGCGGCTTGTCCGTCGCGCCCGACAACCAGGTCCTGACTGCCACCATATCCAATACCAATGCGCCCCCGCCGCTCATCCCCGATGACGATAGCTTCGACCCGCCCGACGGTGGCTTCGTCGCCTGGTCCCAGGTCTTTGCCGGCCTACTCATCAACTCCCTGGCCTGGGGTTACCCGGGCTCTTTCGGTGTCTATCAGCTCTACTACGAAGAGTCGCTGCACCTGCCCTCGTCCCAGATCTCCTGGATCGGCTCTGCTCAAACCTTCCTTACCTTTGCCGTCTGCGGGCCAGCAGGCCGCCTTGCTGACGCTGGTTACACGCGCGAGACCATGTTGGCCGGGAGCTTCCTCGCCGTGTTCGGCACCTTCATGACCAGCCTTTGCAAGCAGTACTGGCAAATCTTCTTGGCACAGGGCGTATGCACCGGCATGGGCCTTGGCATCATCTTCATGCCTGCCGTCTCCGTTGTCAGCTCCTACTTTAAGAAAAAGAAGGCCTTTGCTCTTGCTATCGCCGCAATGGGGACGGGCTTTGGGAGTCTCATATTCCCATCGACGCTCCAGTACCTCATCCCTCAAATCGGCTTCCCCTGGGCCGTCCGATGTGCTGGGTTCGTCGCCCTCGCCATGGTGAGTATAGCAAACCTCATGCTGAAACCCTACTTGCCTGCGCGAAGATCTGGTCCTTTGATCGAGTGGGAAGCCTTCCGAGAGCTTCCGTACATATTCTTCTCCATTGGCGCCTTTCTCAACTTCTATGCCATGTACTTTGGCTTCTTCTACGTAAGTTAACCGCTCGTTTGCCGTGCCTGGTATAAAAGTGTCACCTGTGCTGATGTCAAACCGTCAGATAAACGTCTATGCCCGCAACATCATTGGATTCTCCTCTGTCGACGCCGTCGGTCTTCTTCTCATCACCAATGGCATGAGTATCCCGGCGCGACCTGTGGTTGGATATCTTGCTGACTACCACTTCGGGCCCATCAACACTTTCCTCATGGGAATGACGTTGCTGGGTATGATGGTGTATGCCTGGATCGGCGTCCACACCCGCACAGGAATGTATGTCTTTAGCGTTTTCTTTGGTTTGGCCAACGGCGCTTGCCAAGGAACGTTTGTCGGAGCCAACGCGAGCTTGACAAAAGACCCCAAAAAGATGGGGACTCGATTCGGTATGATCCAGACCATGAGTGCCTTTGCTAGCTTGGCTGGTGCCCCTACGGCCGGTGCCATCATCGATAGGTCCAACGGCCGGTTCCTCTGGGCCCAGGTTTGGGGTGCAACAGTCATGATCGCAGCAGCCACCTTCATTGCGGCGTCTCGAATCGCTGCGACTGGCTGGAAACTGAAGGCCAAGATTTGAACGGCAGCCATGAGTATGAGAACTGAAACCGAGAACTGAAAAAGGTAACAAAAGGAATTGGGTTTAGCTCGCCGCGAGCTCTTAATATCGAGACTATGGGACACTGAGAATAACTGGAGCTGCCGCATGAGCCCGAAATGGATTGCAACGGGAGGGGGAAAAAATGGTGGCTGAATATTTTGAGACAATAGTCGCGGGCGAGAGTCCGTACAAAGCATGGCTTTTATCATAACAACGCCAGGTAGGTAGGGAGGCGAGTAAGTAAGTAAGTAGGTAGATAATGTTTTAATAAATTGAAGTTGCTCTGAAACGTGTCGTTTGCTCACATGCCGCGCAATTTTGTTAGAGCCGAAGACACGAGACGAGCAACCTGCTTACCGTCTTCCCAGACATCGTCGTGATCGCCCGTTAGGTCTTTCGAAACCACCAAGTTGACACCGTCAAGTACCAGTTTGGCTGCCATGTCATCAATTTCGGGCTCGTCCACCAGACTATCCTCGGACGACCATGCCAGAATAGTCAACTTGCCATTTGGCCAACTCCCCTTGAAGCTGGCCTTGAACTGCGCTGGCGAGGCACTTGCCCACCCAGCTTCGTCGTCACCAAACGCCGCGCTGATAAAACCAGCGTACTGCCCATCGTGCCTGGCGTTAATCTTGACCAGGTCAAAGATACCAGAGATGCCAATGATAGCGACGGGGAGGGGCACCCGAGGCTGAGGGCGCCCAGCGAGCACAGACCTTCCCATCAAGAGCTGAAGGGCGAGCGTTGCGCCGGCAGAGTGCCCGATCAAGACGTAGTTCTCCGAAACCTGGTACTTGGTGTGGAGAAAGTCCAGCGCCGAATAAATATCCTGGATATGGTCCGGGTGTTTCGCATCACGAAGGTCTGAGCTCTGGGTATTGGCTGAGTCCTGGAAGAATTCTGGATACGACGACAGCCGATAGTCGATACTGACGAAACCCTGGATATTGGAAGTGATAGCTTCGTCGGAGGACGCTATCTGCTTTACCGAAGCCCAGAAATCGTCTGCGGTCCGTCGAGGATCACGCCAGGCACCGCCATGGATATAGCTAGAACGACGTCAGTTGGAAGAGGGCCGTGCAAGGACGTGGGTACACAGTGTCACACATGATCCAGTAGCCTGATGCTGATGCTTGATCAGGGCGGTTTGAGAAGCGCCACACGCCTAGTTTTTGGAGACTGTGCTGGCCGTATTGGCGGGACTCATATGTGAGTCCCAGCGAACTGGCAATGACCTCCATATTTCTCGGTTGTGACGCAAGGCTGGGCGTTCAAGCTTGGGGATAGGAGATATCGGTTTGAAAGACCGAGGACGAGTGGAGATGCGTGGATTGAGGAACGAGGAACGATAACAGCCTAGTTCGAGATGGTAAACACCGAGGGCAAGAGGGCTCGCGCGCTGGGACCTTTCTCAGCGTAGGTTTCTCAGCGTAGGTTTCTCAGCGTAGGTTTCTCAGCGTAGGTTTCTCAGCGTAGGTTTCTCAGCGTAGGTTTTTCAGCGTGGGGGTTTGGTCAATGTTTAGAAGCGAGCGATGGAGGGAGTAAAACCGGAGATGATGCTGCAGAGGAGAAGTACTTAGACTACAGTGAGGCACTAACTCCAGGGTTCGGATCAGCTATTGCGGAAGCTCCACTTCGCCAATCGGGCGATTTTCTCCCCTCGCTGCTTCCTTTCCTTCCTTCCGTCTTCCGTTACAACCAGCCGTTCCGTTGGGAGCGGATCAAACCTGGTCCCGTTGTTCCGCCCATCCCTTCCTTCCGCGCTTGAAGTGCATGCATGCAATAAATTTACTTCGTACACGTCCATCCTCCATCCCATCAAGTATCGGGTTCGCGCCAGCGACGATGACGATAAAGTTGATTTTCCTTTTTCAATCAACTAGTGGCGTCGGACTTGCGATGGCCAACACGAGACCCCCTCCGTCGCAAGCAAATTTCCGCCGAACAAGTTGAACGGCCAGTCTTAACCGTTTTGTCCAAACTTTCCGCATACTCTAAGCGAGCAGCCATCCTATGGCACGAGCAGCAACAAGAACGACAGCAACATACGCTTGGTCAACGGCAGAAGCATCTTCCGAGGGAGGCACATTCTAGTCATTGACGCCATCTTCAATAGACCCGGCCGTGAAGCATTGCAGCACATTGGGTTTCCTCCTGGCGTGGAAACCATTGCGCCATCCACCGTTCTGACCACCAAACCCCGGTCTGCAATCCCTGGAAGGCTGCCGGACATGGTATCACAACACGTGGAACAAGGGGTTTGTCGGACAAGGCGTACCGGGCAAGGCCTGCACGTGTGTCCACATCTGGCAAGCAACCGGACCTGCCTCTCCGTCTCACAGAGCCCAGGGCTGTGCAGACTTGCAGTGATACGGGATCCCGACGGCAGGTTTGTGTGTCGCCTTCCCTACCTGCCTACCTCTTCAGGAAATAGGCTTCCGGTGTATTCGTTCATAGTACGACTGCGCCGATGATGTCCGATCAGGGTGTCACTGCATGTCCATTTCAGCTGATGGATGCCACACGAAGCGGCTGCTACCTTGTCTTTCCCGCTGCCAACTGCATTCACCACGAGACATGACACTCCAGCGGAAGCTCATGGGCTGTTTGTTCCATCACGAGTGGGATTGTTCCCGTTGGCGTGTCGCAAGCCCCGCGGAGCCTAGGGCAAAAAGAAAGGAAAAATCCCCGGATCCTTAGTGTTCAGACCAGGCGTAACCTCGACGGATCAAACCTTCTTCAGCAATCGGGGGCCTTTTGGTTATTCGTCTAGGGATCATGGATGCACGACAGGGATTTTTACAGACGGACTCCTGGAGCTGATACTGAAACGGTGACTGTCCGAAAGCCCCGACCAGGCCTTGTGGATGCGTTCCCGTAGCTTCGGGTTCGCACTATTGCTCACCTTTCTCGAAGTGGCCTAGGCGACATCATGGGGGGTTTCATGGATCTGCTTTCATCAACTCTGCCCGAACCCGATGCGCCACGTCTCCGGCTTGGAATGCTCCGCCATTTAGCTCGCGTCGCATGATGAGAGTCCATTGTCCGTCACTGGGGCTAGGTCAAATCCACAGATCTGGCTACTGGCCTGCTCGGGTTACCGGGCTTTTGGTTTGGGCCGTTTGTTTGGAGGAGTCAGACCAGCTCTGAATCTCCAGATCCCATCCTGGAGTCATGACGATGCCAATGTCCTTATCCAGGACACCATTTTCACACGACCAATGACGGAACTCCACTCCCGTCTTCCCGCGCGAGCGCAAACTAGTTTGGGGTGTCTACGGCACAAGCCGACATTGACATCGCCCACGACGCGCTTTCTTGGCTTCGGCCACTGCACCACAGTCACATCAGTCTGACTAGACGTGACAAGGTGATAAGCGCCCCTGTCGGGCAATCCCTGACATCTCGGCTGGAGCAGAACCAGAACGGTAGAGGGGATCCACTTGGCTGATAGAGGGGCCGGGCCTAGTCGCCGCGGAATCATCTCTGCGTTCCCGCTGGGGTGTTTCCCCATGCTCGTATTGTTGGTTCCAGCTCTCACTGCAGGACACCAGCAACAAGTCAACTTCCGACGGCTCAAACGGCTCAAACAGCCCTTGGGGTGATGCATGAGATACCCAAACAATCGTGTATGAGCGGGATCCACCTGCTCTTCTCATGAGTGCAGAGTGACACACACCCGCGTACCTTGCATCTAACAGCCTCCACCCATGTGTGATACACAGCACCCTCAACGTCACGCCCCTCCCTCTTAAGCATGCACTTGTGCCCCTGGCGGCCTGGCTAGGCAATACTTCGGCCGTGGAGCAAGACTAGGTGTTGTTGAGACGGGAGATATATCTCGCTGGGTCCTCTCCCGGCGCACCCCGTTAACTATACCTGGCCCTTCCCTTGCTTGCCTCTAACGGGTTCCTCTCGTTCTGATTTCGCCAACCTTTCCACTCAAAGCAACTGGGCCATGCTCGATAATTGACATTTCCTCATGACGCTGGAGAGCGATGGCTAACCAGAAAATCGACCTGAAGGAGGAGAATGGGGCCGCGTTGGTGGGCACAGTGATAGTCTTCCTGTCCATAAGTTGGCTTTCCGTCGCCCTCCGCACATACACCAGAGCCTTCCTGATGAAGAGCTTCCAAGCGGATGACTGGCTCATGCTTATTGGTCAAGTATGCCTCCCTCTTCACTTTCGCCCGCTTCTCTGCCCGGCTGTTGCTTATTGTGTCGTAGTTGATCTTTACCGTCTCGTGTGTCTTCATTCTCCGAGGAGTACAAAGTGGAATGGGCCGGCACAACAAAGCCATCGAGGATGACAGTGACGAAGTGGATGCGCTTATGGTAAGGACATTCTGAACATATTCGCGACGCCAAACATACGCGCCATGCTTACACCCTCGCAGTGGCAGGCTCTTGCGACCGCGACCTACGTACTCGATATGATGTTCATCAAGCTGAGCATTGGTGTTTTTCTCCTACGACTCTCCGTTCAGAAAGTCTACACATGGATCCTCTGGGTTAGCCTGGTCATCATCACCATTTGGAGTTGCGTCATATTCTTCTGGGACATATTCCAGTGCAGCCCGGTCGAAAAGCAGTGGGACTTTAGAATCACAAGTGGTCGATGTGTGACTGCCGACCAAATTGTCGCAGCGGCATATTCAATCAGCGTTATGACTATTTTGTCTGACTGGCTCTACGTAAGTGCATGCATCATGACCACACAGCGCAAACTGAATTCTGGACATTGAACTGACAAAGTGTCTAGGCACTTCTGCCAGTTCCTATGCTCTGGACTGTGAAAATGACAAAACAGGCCAAGGCAACAGTGATTGCCATCCTCGGCCTTGGTATCTTGTAAGGCTTGCCCCAACCTTTGTTATTGACACCTGGCTAACCGGCACTTACAGCGCGAGCATTGCGACACTTATCCGGCTGAGTTTTCTCGCCGACTTGACAGACACAGACGATATTTTATGTATGCATCATGTAAAATTCTATTGTTTGCTAGTTACTGACCGTAGCTCTCTTAGTCGCTGGCACTGATGCCATGGTCTGGACTCTGGTTGAACCCGGCGTTGCTATCGTCGCATCCAGCCTGGCCACCATCCGACCCTTGCTCCGTGCCATGAAGATCAAGGGCTTTGAATCCACCGTCCAAACCAACGGCACTGGCCGGTCAAACACCATGCGATCTGGCGGCACACGATCCAAGTCCGGGACATTACCCGGCTTCGGCCCCAACGACGTGTCACTCATTGACGTCGAATCTAGCAGTGACGCAGGACCTAAGCTTGCACCGATGAGCAATACCGTCCCTTATTCCTTCCATGACAAGAACCTACCGGACGTACCTCTCTCCCCGGGTCAACAGAGCACCGTTAGAAGCGAGATCTACGTGATCCAGGGCAACCATAACTCACCACCATCGCGCTGGCGCGCGCAGACTTACAGTTCACCCAACGGATCAGTTGAACAAATTCACGACCTTGAAGCCCAGAGTCAAGACACAGGGAGCCTTGGCATTGGCGAACGCAGATAATGACACGAAGCCGCCGAACTTGTCCAGCGGCTCCACCAAAATTTCTCTTTTTCTTCCTTTCTTGTACTTCATGTTTTGCTGGGACCTTTTTGGTAGAGGCTTCTAAGATGGGTGGGTCGGGGCGGCGTTCAAAACGGATACGAAAGTCGCATTGGGCTGGCGGAACGAGGACATGATACCATACCAGTTTTGTTTTCTTCTTTTCTTTCTCTTTGTACGACCAAAAGAAGTCATCGCGAGACAGCCGGGTTGCTTCCCAACGATAGATTCGGATTATTCGACAGCCGGCAGTCACAGCAGCATTTAGATAATGCGCCATAAATGTTTTATTCTTTATTTGTATTGAAAAGCACTACTTCGTCCCGTACTTTGTGATCTAACAGCCTTGCTAGCCTGAGAAAAAAACCGCCGCAATTGGAGGGGAAGCCAGTAAGCAACAAGGGTGAGGGTCGGGACAAGGATACGCGGGTGCTGTTGACCCGAGGGGTTTCGCATATGATCTGATGTGTTGGGTGCGTTGAGGGGGGGGAGAACTAATTACGGTGCGAGAATCCGGGACGAGGCGAACGTAGAAGTAGACGCATTAGTAGACGCAGTCGCTGACGCGTATGCATTACCTGGGGCTGACGGCCTTCGGAGGATGAAACCGCTTTGGCCGGATCCGATGCGGAGGGGAGGAGACAGTTTGGTAGACGTTGGACATGGGGTATTGGATTGTAATCCTTGGAGCTGTAATCCTTGGATGCGCAATCCTTGGAGGCGTAACTATGGGTGTATGCGGCGTAGCTCTCCAAGGGGTATCTTCCCTCGTCTCGGTGTCTTCTTTATCTCTCTGCGCCGTCCCCTGCTCGAGTCTATGTGTACAGGTTTTCGTCTGAACTGAGCCGCGCCGTTGGTGGCCATTGCGGTAGGGAAAGCCTATGGGCCTTTGGTAAATCCCGGGTTTGTGTATCTGTGCGGTTCCATTTCCCCTCTCAAGCCTCAGTCGATCCTGAGCTCCTCGGGCGACACGTCCCAGTCCTCCTCCTCCTGCCAGGTCGGGGCGAGGACAAAGCGGCCCATGATCTTGCCCATGCCGATACCCTCGCCGCCGATGACGCCCGGCTTGGGCTTCTCGTCGTTGTCCTCGACGATGACAGCCGTCGTCATGAAGTTCATGCCCGCGGCGGGGCTCATCTCCAGCGTCTGGCCACCCCAGTCGAGTTCCACCCGGCCGGACTTGCGGACCTTGAGCTGCCCCACCAGGCCGCCCTGGGCGAGGAGGTGTGAGAGGAAACCCAGCGTGTTCTCCGGGTCGTCGTCGGGGTTGAGCGGGTCTCCGTCCTCCTGTGTTAGGTCGACCGGCGTGGGGTCGTCGGCGCTCGGCGTCGAGTCGAGCATGTTGGAGTCCTCCGGCTCCTCTTTGACCTTGTTAATCGGCTTTGGCTGAGAGATTTGCTTGAGAGGCGGGAGGACAGGAGGGAACTGGAAGAGGTACATGCGGCCATCCTTGTTGCTGAGGCCTTCCGTCTTGCCCTGCTCGGCCTCTTCACCCTCTTCGCCTTCCACGGCTTCCGTGGCTTTCTCCCCTCCCTCGATCTCCTTCCCCTTCTCGCCCTCTTCGGTCTTTTCGACCTTTGTGATGGCGACTGCGCCCAGTTCGCTGGCGAGAAGGTTCAGGTCTGTCTGGATCATCCTCTCCTCGGGGTCTTGGACGGCCACCTTCTTGGGTCGTGGTTGGACTGCTGGCCCCTTCTCCTTGACCTTCTCCTTCTCCTCAGGCTTGATACGGGCGTCCAGATCCATCGAATCCTCAAGGTCTGGCTCCTTCTTGACAACAACTGGCTTATCTCCGTCCGTGTTCCATACACCACCATCCTCTGATTGATCTGTTAGAGTTTGGGGTTCTGCGTCGTCTCCATCGACCCAGAGACTCTCCTCCTCGTTATTGGCATTTTCTGCTGCTTCTAGTTCGGCCGTTGTAGCCACAACAATACCCTCGTCTTTGTGCTCTTTTCGGTATATACCCATTGGCAGGATGTTCGCCGGCCTGGAGCTGAGGGCGGCCAGCATCGCCTCGTCCTCGCTATCGTACTCTTCATCCGGCGTATTGACGTTAAGTTTGTCGGCGTTAAGTCGTGGTTCGCGATATCGTGAGCCGTCGGCTTGAGAAAAGCCACCCTTAGAATCTGATTTGAAGCCTCGCCCACCACCAAAGCCTCCACCTCCACCACCACCACCAC
>JABSTB010001286.1:0-22008 GCA_013756995.1 Neonectria neomacrospora | reverse complement strand
CACACTACTTGCGTTGCTGACGGGGGGCTAGTGGGTGGCGTTGAAGACGCGCCGCTTTTAAGAATGGGTGCTCAGCCAACCCCGCCGTTTGCTGCTTGTATGAATGTCGATGTTGAAGAGGATGGAATCTTTTCCAGCAAGGGACGTGATATCTGCTCGCCTTGCCCGGGTTGGTCTAGCGAGGTGCGAGGCTGTGGACGCTTCAAGAACTGCAAGAGTGGGAGACTGCATCGGAAGGCAAAACGTAGGTACCCGAACCGCTCCTCGGCGGAGGCGTACAATGCAAAGAACGATTGGGGTCCGCAGATAACCTGTATCACCCAAGTTTAAACTATACCGAGCCGTAAAGTGCAATTGAGAGAAGATGGCTGGCCTCAATCCATTGAGACTGAGGCAATCCGGGGTAACCGTTGATTATTCCAGCCACTGGGCTAATAAAGCTCAAGCCTCTTTTTCCTTTAGTGAGACGTGCCATTCGCAGGAGTTGAGTTGACGACCTCCAAGGGCTCCAAGGGTTCAGGGTGCACGGCTGGTGCCTACTTATGCTTTACTACGTACATGTAGTAGACATCGCCCTGTCGAGCTGGGGGAAAGCTGAAATCATGTGTACGAGGGCAAGTTGAGTTGCCACGGCAGTAAGTTGAAGTGGGTATAGTGATCAGGGACCGGCTCGCTGTGCTGTGCCACAACTGATACGAAGGCGTGTAAGGACGCGCTTGATAGTTCGTACCCAAGTGACCCCGAGGTGCCAAGAATGCTGAGCCCGAATCAGTATGAATCGAAGCCCGGAGACGTGGTGCGCAAATGTAAAGTCCTCAAAGAGGCTAATGTGGTCAGCAGCGAAGGTTCTTAGGGCGGCCAGAGTGCTCAGCCTCCCCCAAGGGCAAAGCCACTGCATCCTTTAGAGTGACATACATCAACTAGACTACGTCTGACGCTCTGGCTGTTCAGCATCGAAGACATTCGGGGAGGTGAAGGTTGGAGGGAGGTGTGGAACCGCCGTCGGGACAAGGAGCATCAACTAAAGGGACAAGGCTTAGGGTCCATGGAAGGGCCCGTGGATCTGGGTTGATTGCGTAACCGCGCTGGGGGGGATCCTACGAGGCAGTTTGGATGGTGCTCCACACCTCGCACATCTGGTGCGACAGTTGAACAACTCATCAGGCCCGAGGTCGTCGTCGTCCTTGGTGATTGATTGATTACGGACGGAGTACGATGGGGCCCAGTATCAGGATTATTATGGTTTTGGTGACTTTTGTTAGCGTGGTAATACGGACGGACTGAGATGGAAGACAGGCACAGACAGCGAACACACGGGACAGACACTGGCAATGAAGGCATCAATCAATCCATCTAGCCCTCGTTGTGACCGTCTCATCTCATCTCATCTCATCTTATATTTCTCACTCTTCCAGCCTCATTCCCATCCCTCTTCCCCGCTACAGCGTCACATTGCAGCCATTCCGTCCATCCCGGAGAATCTCCAGCACTTCGCACATCGCACATCTTCCGTAGGGTGCTGGGTGCTAGGCAACTTACGTCGGTGCTAATTACTGTGCGGTACGACGTACTACGTATTCACTCTCCGTACGACCAGGCTTACAGGCCCACGACCGCCTGATGTCACCCAGCGTCGATCGCTCAGCGGCGGAGCATCGGTAGCGCCGGCCACCTCTGACGGCCAAGCCCGGCCCACTCCACTTCCACTCGCCAGCTGTTGACGTTTGCTTGTGGCAACGGCTGCGACGGGGTTGGTTGACCCCTCGCATTCTCTCTCTCTCTCTCTCTCTCTCTCTCTCTCTCTCTGTGTGTCTCTCCCCCGGCTGCTACCCTAGCCTCGATCTTGTCTTTGAAGGTCTCACCTATGTGTGTGTGTGTGTGTGTGTGTGCGGTGTCTGAATGTACACTTCCAAGGCTCCAAGGCTCCAACCTCCACCTCCAGCTTCCGAGATCGAGAATCATCAGTGAGTAGCGCAGTGAGCAGAAGCGGGCCTCGACCACAATCCCAGTCCGACGTACCCTACCTTGCTTGTCCCGAGCCAAGGCAAGCCCACCAACCAGCCAACCAACCTAGCGACCGACACGGCGGCTGTGCCTGGAACAAGGTCCCTCGCCCGACCCAGACAAGACACAGACCCAACCCAGAGAGAAGAGAGCCAAACCAAAGACTCGACCTGGATTGCCCCGTGCTTCGCTTCGACATCTTCTCACTCCCTACGGATACAATCATCGAAATCGCTGCTCTCAACCTCGGTCGCCCGCTGTCGTCCTGTGTAGCATTCCCGACCACGCCAGCCGCCGAACCTCTCAATCAACCTCCACGACTGGATTTGCCACTCGCCGGCGCCTTGGTCTGCATGCCGCAGCTGAGTCCAAGATGCACCTGAATGCTGCGCAACCCCATGCCTGGGTTGCTCGCGCCGCTCAACCCCATGCCTGGGTTGCTCGCGCCGCTCAACCGCAAAAGACGGCATCTCCCAACGACAAAGACTCCGGAAGTGACAGTAGTACCACGACCATCGTCCTCGTTGTAAGTCCCCATGCGACCGTGTCGCAACTCAATCTCAAGCTCTGCTGGGCCTGACTAATCTGGTGTCAATGCCGCAGGTTGTCGCCGGCGTCGTTGCCATACTTCTTGCCGGTGTCGTCTGGATCTGCTTTTCGCGAAGGGCCAAGAAATCGACCACCCCCGAACAGCCTGTCGACCAAAAGAAAAAGGGCTTCTTCGGACGAGTAGCCGGTCGCCTCCGGGGCGGCCGATACGAACGGGCATCCGGCGTCGATGCTGATTCATCACACCAACTCAACCCGACCCAAAATGGGCGCAGTCGTGATGTCGAACAGGCCGCGAATTCGGGCAATACGGGCACGGCGGCTGTAGATCGCAATACATCCGTCAGATCCATCATGACGCTGCCCGCATACCGTCAAATGGCTGGCAACAATGAACAGGTCCTGGGCCGGGAGGGAGAACGTGACGGAGTTGACGTTATCATAGACCTTCCGAATCAGGAGGAAGAGGAGGAGCTACGCGATCAAGAGATGGAAACCATGTACCAGATTCGGACCACGAGGCGACAGCTCCTGGCGGAGCGGGAGGAGAGGAGGACACAACGACTCGAAGCACGAAGACGGAACGACGCAGCCGCGCTCGAGGATATCCGCGCCCGGACACGAGCGGCCAACCAGAACACCACCATCGCAGACCTCCGAACGACTGTAGACCAAATTAAGGATACCCGCAACCGGTCAGTGTCGAGCGTGTCATATGCAGATGTGGGTGTTGCTCGCCACGACGGAACCAGAATCCGCGCCAACAGCACGGAGAGCGAACGGGTGGGATTGCTCTCCGACGCCGGCAGCATTACTCTTGGGCATAACCGGGGACGCAGCGGAAGCTCTGCCGCCAGCGGCGAGACCGACTTTGTGTCTTTGACCCCGACCGCCTCTCGGGGAGACTCACTGTCGGGAGGACCCTGGGTGCCGAACGTGGAAGGGAGAGCAGGATCGAGCCTCGATCTGGGAGAGACGGACTTGGGCGACACGGCGATGCCCCCGCCAGAATACCAAGATGTATCCCTCGAGGAGGGAAGATCGACTACGCCACAGCACGAACCCCCGCCAGATTACCCCGGCCCGTACCGCTCCGCGTCGCAGAGGACGCAACGCAGCCTCACCACGGCCCGGCAAAGTGGAGATGTGGAGCCGGAAAGCGAGACTCACATCCAGCCGATGGGCCGCGGAGTCGGCGGTGTCCCCCAGCTTCCCAGCCTGAGAATCTCACGACTCCCCGAGATTGTCATTGAACCGTCGAGCGCTCATCCCCGTGATGGTAGCCGCCGAGAGACCCCGCTATGAAACACTTTCTCCGCTTGAAAGTGTCTTTGGTCAATTCTTCTTTTCTGTTCAGTCGGCGTGTGGTTTTTTTTCACGAAAGCATGGAGTTTGGTTCTGGGTATAATGAAAGTTACGTAGTACGTATGGGCGAGCTCCCCAACCTGATACGAAATCAGCTAGCATGACGGCACGGGTTGTATGTTGGTACATTGCGGGTTAACACTTGGATTTGTGTCACGTAGGGGATTGGAAAAGAGGATGGTATAATAGATGGGCACACATAGGGCAGCGGTAGCAGCCTCGCGGATTAGCCGCGGGCGTTGTACATTACATACCAACCGCAGTATCTGGATTTACCTGAGATGTTCCTTGAGTGATGGCTTGCTCGAAATGCCTGGATGGGGTTTGGAAGTGCGTTGCTGTGGTGGAGGCGGCACTGGATCTCAGTCAATGGAGATGTCTGTGGCATCCTCAGCTCTTACAATGGCAAGTCGATGACAGCCAGCCCCCCCAGCTGAAGATGGAGCAGGCCTTGCCCTCGGCCCGTGAATTGTCGCAGAGCTGCATTGCTGGTGCCTGCAGCCAACAGGTGAGAGTCGTTGAATCGTAGGCGGGGCCAGCTTTGCCATGGGAGCAGAGACGTTTTATATAAGGCGGATCTTTGCGTGTAGTTGGGGCAGATGTCCTGTTGGTTGAGCTGCAGACAAAGACAGTGAGTGGACTTGCGTGAGGAGAATGGCGAGACACGTGGTTGAAGGGAGGGGCTTTCGACTTGGTGATCCACCAGAGCTAAATACAGTAGTGTTAATCGGGAGCCCCAGGGGAGCTTTCGGGCCGGATCATCGGTGAGATGCTGGATGGGATGCGGATGGAGGAGGGAGGAAGAGACGTGAGGCTAGCAGAGCAGGAGAATGGGGTGGGCTTCGATTGTTCGATTCTTGGAGGCTTGTTGCAATCGGCGGAACGGAAAATTCCATGCTGGCGTCGATAACGATGGTGATGCTGGACGAGACAGCATCTGGAGAAGAGGCGGGCGATTTGGCAGGCTTATCAAAGCGTTAGCTAAGCCTTAACATGAGCCGCGCGCGAAGTTGGAACTGGATTGCCAAGCAGCACAGAGTTGAACTGCGGGGGGTTTGTCAGGATCGTGTAATAGGCCCTCCCCTGAAGATCGGACCGGGTGGGGGAATGGCCCAGCCCCTCAATGGCTCAATGGAGCAGGGCTAGTACGAATACTACGCTGGGAGACGTGCTATCCGTGCGAATTAACTATGTAAGCTTGACCAAGCAAGCTGCCTTGATCAGCCTTGACTCAGCACTTTCACCACCAACAAGGCAAGACATGATGGCGGAGAAGTACGCCAGGGAGGAGTGGAGAGAGAGCTTTTTTTGCTGCAGAGACGCCCCGGGAAGGGCTTGCTAGCTGCACCGTGTGGTTGTCATGGCGAGACGGAGCTGGCAATGGCATTCGCGACAGATGACAGGGCAGAAGCCAAACACATTTTACTGCAATGGAAGAGGCGCAAATACCCACTGGCACGCTGTAGATTCACGAAAGAGGGACGGCAGCAAGCTCCATTCGGCATCGGAGCTCGGCCACTTCGGCGCGGCGGCCCAAGGTTCTGACTTAGGTTCTCACTCTGCTCGACGTGAAAGCTTCCTCCCGCGTGCGGTGAAGGACGATTGCGTGGCTTAGGAATCACGCCCTCCAAATGACGTTGATACCCGCGCGCGGCAATGTCACTCTGGGATGTATTGCTACTGTATTCTCAACATGCGTTTGCCTTTTGCTCGGTACATGCCCCAGCTACGAAAGCAGACTTCAAAGCTAGCCACACAGGGAGGGTGTGCATGCCGGGGGCCAATGATCTCGGCCACGGCGGTGGAGATGCTTCCCACTGCGGCTCCTACACTTGATGCCATGGCTGCAAACACATGGATCCGTCCATCGGCTGAGGGGGGGCAATGGGGAGAGGAGCTGTCGCCGGGCTCGTAAGACAGTAGGTAAGAGCGGGCTGAGGTATAAGATGGTTCAAACCTCCCCTCCCACTCTGTTCCCTTCTGCCCTCACTGCATCACTCACTCACTCACTCACTCACTCACTCACCCACACAAGTCTTCGACTCCTTCTCAACACTCCTCAAGCTCGGTACCCGATACAATCTAGTCGCAATGGCTCCCAAGATCGCCATCGTCTACGTATGTGGTTGAACCTACCCCGTCCAACCCCGCTATCACTCCCGCCAACCTTTGGCTGCGAGTTCCCAATGCCCTGAACCACCCCCGCTAACATGCCTCCCACCTAGTACTCGATGTACGGCCACATCAAACAGCTGGCCGAGGCTGAGAAGGCCGGCATCGAGAAGGCCGGCGGCTCTGCCGACATCTTCCAGCTCCCCGAGACGCTCTCCGAGGAGGTCCTGGGCAAGATGTACGCCCCTCCCAAGCCCACCGACATCCCCATCCTCACCGACCCCGCCACGCTCGAGTCCTACGATGCCTTCCTCCTGGGCATCCCCACGCGATACGGAAACTTCCCCACGCAGTGGAAGACCTTCTGGGACCAGACCGGCAAGCAGTGGTCCTCGGGCGGCTACTGGGGCAAGATGGCCGGACTCTTCATCTCCACCGGCACCCTCGGCGGCGGCCAGGAGTCGACGGCCATCGCCGCCCTGTCGACCCTGACCCACCACGGCATCATCTACGTGCCCTTCGGCTACGCCAAGGCCTTTGGCCAGATGGCCGACCTGAGCGAGGTCCACGGCGGCAGCCCCTGGGGCGCCGGCACCTTCGCCGCCGCCGACGGCTCGCGCCAGCCCACCGCCCGCGAGCTCGAGATCGCCACCGTCCAGGGCGAGGAGTTCTACAAGACCGTTGCCAAGTACTCCGGTTGACTGCATGGCAGCGAAGCTAAGAAGACGCTTGCCGGCGGCAGCGGGAACGAGTCCAACTCCAAGCCCGTGAGCACGCCGGCGGCTGAGGCCAAGGAACCCGAGGGGCCCAAGGAGCAGAAGGAGGTCAAGGAGGGGCCCTGTGGCCTTCCTGCGAAGTGTGTGGTTCAATAAGCGACTGGAACAATACCTAAAATCAAATACAATATCAATTGCAGCGAGGTCAATCACACGTGTCAAAGGTGTGGATGAAGAGGTGAAGTAAACATGTGGATGAAGAGATGAAGTGCAGCGTTCAAAGCTTGTCTGTTATCACTTATTAAGCGTCATAGACGATCCATGTATCGTACGACGTACTAATAAAAGGTACCGCCGTCAATAACTGTGACCCACACATGAATTGGTTCCTATTTCATTCATCATCTTGGTCTAGTAAAACTCCGTCAAGGCTCAGATAAAACATGTCCCAGATTATTAATATCCATGCCACTTTGCCGTTCTCGCTCCCCGTCCTTGTAAACTTTCATCGCTGATATTTTATCTATGCTAGTATCTCTCAATGTTCAAGTCTCTGGCCGATGCGGCATCATTTGTTGAAGAGATTCGTCTGTGACCCTTGCGGGTTATCCTGCAGCTCTCCGTCGTACACGCGCGTTTTTTCATCCTCGACAGGCTCGGCGACCTGGATCTCGCCACGGTAGATCTCGATGGTCGACACCAGAGGCATGATGAGAAGCAGCATCGACAGGAGCTGCCCGAAGCCCCAGGTCTTCTCGTTATCGTCTTTCAGCTCAACCGACGGGCTGCCAAAGGCCTGGGACAGCAATATGATGCGGATCGCGGCACCGATGGCAATGGCCGTCATCAGCACCAGGCCGGCGATCTGGATGAGCTTGTAGAACTTCTGATTACGGCTGTGCAGGTACCAAGTGGCGAGGCCGAAGATGACGACGTTGCCGGCGATGACGGCGATGGTGCCGACGAAGGATAACCCGGCTGTGGACGGCGCCCCGTTGCCCTTGACCTGCCACACGCAAGCAATCGGCAGCGTCTTGTCGTCTAGGCCCTTCGAGACGGCTTCGAGCACGAATACTCCCGATACGCACGACAGTGCCAGGTTGACGAACATGAGGAACTGGCGCATCCATCGGAGAACCCAGTCGCGGCGGTAGTCGTGGACGAGAGCCAGCAGCGTGGCGTTATGCGTCGCCATGGACAAGAGCGACAGCATCCATATGAGGAAGAAGTGATATGGCACAAGGGTGTTCATTTTTGCGAGCCCAACGCCTGCGAAACGTTAGCCATAAGCGCACCGGTATTTCGATGAACTCGACGGACTCTGAATGCCGATTCCCTGCATGATCTGGGAATCGCTGTAGCTGTTAAGAAGCTTGCGGCGGATGACGGAACCCTTGCCGCGGAATTCACCAAAGATGACGCTGCTGGAGAGAATAATGGCCAAGCAGGCCGTGATCATGAAGGACAGCAGGATCTGTGCGCCACGGATTAGCATTCTGGGTCGGCCACGGGCGTATCATGCATCAAGCAAGCACTTACACCAGTGCCTGCAACGCCGGCGTCGCTGGGGGTAGCAGCATCCCCATCCCCTGTGCAGTTGGCCGGATCGATAAAGGCCATGGTGGGTATAAACAATAAAGGAAAGAGAAGGGGGAAAACACACGAGAGGACCGGGCAGTCGGATACAGTGGAGAGAGCGGGTGGAGGTTGGATGAGAGAGAGAGGTTTGAGGGCATCTGCATTCCAACGCACGCACTGAGACGTGGCCGGGGCCCAGGTATTAGTATTGCTTATGACGTTGGGCTAATAAGCGCGGGACGGCCCCTGGCAACCTGGAGTTCTGAAACAGGCCTTTGTCAGGATCAGCGTCGCCGCGGCGGAGTCACTGGATGACAGCGCAAGTTGGCGTGGGAGGCTGTGCTGAGGTTTGGGTGTTGGAATCCTGCCAGCGCATAAATACAGGTAAGCTCCTAGCTAGCAAATGGTGAATTCGCTGCCTTTGTTGCTTTGCTTTGTTGCATTGTTGCTATTCTTTGATTCTCCCAGTACATATTTAATCCATTCCACCTTGGTCATGATCCAAGTGCAAGGTCTTTGTCCTAGATGCTTCATGCCGACCTTCAAACTCATCCAAGCGCGAACTCATCAACTTGCGACTGTGCCACGTTTCTAGAAAACCAATGCCAAACAACCCTTCTGCACCCTGCAGATCGGCCCCATGAACGTTTCCAAGATGGAATTCCGTCTAATCTAAGGTTACGGGACGGGAGCGAAGCAAGGGACTTCCCGTATCGGATTAACCTCTGCGCCGAGACAAAGATAGCAACGTGCCGGCCAGGTCCCAGGGCAGCTCCCCCAAAACCCAATGGCATGGCGCATGGCAGTGGGCTGATAAGATAAGGTCAAGTTTTTACCCCTCCATCCCTAATTCCATATCACGTCCCGTATCTCTGTGTCTGTGACTCAACTGAGCAAACCACAAAACCGCCCCGCAGCTCTTGACCACAACCTCGACGATACCCTCGACTACTACGTAGTAACCCTGCCACGCCACCGGCCCCCTTAATACCCTCCTCCCACGATGGCCACCATCTACATCGACGAGGACGTCGGCAAGGACGAGCCTACCCAGCTTGGCACCGAGGAATCGCCCTACAAGTCCCTTCAATTCGCATACGTCCAGCGCCCCGCCGAGGCCCAATACCTGACCCGCAAGTCTGAGAATGCCGACGACGAGGCCGCCAAGGAGTGGAAGCCCGTGGCCAAGTCGGCCCTGAAGAAGGCTGTCAACTTCAACGAGGGCCAGAAGAAGAAGGCCGCCAAGGAGCAGGAGCTCGCCATCCGCCGCAAGAAGGAGGAGGAGGTGCGACAGAAGGTGCTAGAGGAAGCCAAGGCCATCGTGCTCGAGGAGGATGCCAGCCTCCCCGCGCCCATCAAGATCAAGCTGGGCGACGTCGGCGACCACATCAAGCTGCGCAACGCCCAGGACCCTGAAAACAAGGGCACCCGAGTTCGCGTGCTTGGTCGCGTGCACCGCGAGCGCAAGCAGAAGGACGTCCTGTTCATCACCCTCAGGGACGGCTATGGCTTCATGCAGGTCGTTATTTCCGGCAAGCTTGCTAAGACGTACGATGCCCTCACCCTGACCCGCGAGACGTCCATGGAGATCTTCGGTGAGATGCGCGAGGTCCCCGCCGGTGCCCGGGCTCCCCTCAACCGCGAGCTCCACGCCGACTTTTACAAGATTCCCGAACACTGGAAGGCTGCCGGTGGCGAGGATGCCATCACCAACAGGGTCCAGGCAGAGGCAGAGCACGCCACGCTTCTAGACCTGCGTCATCTCACCCTTCGTGGCGATGTCGCCTCGTCGGTCATGCTTGTGCGCGACGCCGTCGAGTTTGCCTTCAACCAGGCCTACAAGGAGTTCAAGATCCGCAAGGTCAGCCCTCCTGCCCTCGTGCAGACGCAGGTCGAAGGCGGCGCGACGCTGTTCAAGTTCGACTACTACAAGGAGGACGCATTCCTCACTCAGTCGTCGCAGCTCTACCTGGAGACGTGCTTACCATCGATGGGCGATGTGTACTGCATTGAGAAGTCTTTCCGCGCCGAGAAGTCTCTCACCCGACGCCATTTGTCTGAGTTCACCCACATTGAGGCTGAGCTGGACTTCATCTCATTCGATGACCTCCTGACGCACATTGAGCACATCATGTGCCGTGTTCTCGAGCTCGTCTTGGCTGACCCTTTCATCGCCGAGAAGGTCAAGAGCATGAACCCTGACTTCAAGATGCCGGAACGTCCCTTCATGCGCATGAGGTACTCCGATGCCATTGAGTGGCTGAAAGAGCACGAGATTCTCAACGAGGATGGCAACCCCCACGCGTTCGGCGACGACATCGCCGAGGCGGCGGAGCGCAAGATGACCGACATCATCAACAAGCCCATCTTCCTAACTCACTTCCCCGCGGAGATCAAGGCATTCTACATGCAGAAGGACCCGGAAGACCCCCGCGTCACGGAGAGTGTGGACTGCTTGATGCCCGGTGTCGGCGAGATTGTTGGTGGCTCGATGAGGTTAGACGACTACGAGGGGCTCATGGCGGCCTTCCAGCGTGAGGGCATCGATCCCGAGCCTTATTACTGGTACACCGACCAGAGGAAGTAAGTGATAAGAGGCTTGATCTCATCAGAACTCGATGACTAACCGGTTCGTTAGGTATGGCAGCTCCCCCCACGGTGGCTACGGCCTGGGATTCGAGCGTTTCCTCGCCTGGTTGTGCAAGCAGCACACTGTCCGAGACTGCTGCTTGTACCCCCGTTACTTTGGCCGCTGCAAGCCTTGAGCGAATTACAAATATGTGGCAAGATTGTCAGTGCTGCTCAGCATGAGGGCGCTGAGAGAAAGACCCAGAGTCATGTTAAAGACACTCGGCAGCTCCTGCGCTTAAAACGAATCCAAGCTAAGGGGTTATCCGTGGTGACAAAGATAGATACAATAGAGGTCCATCTGCGTTTGTGTCACAGTTAGCTTTGTATATCCGCGTCGGGGTTGTTTGGCAACCAGCGGTCTTATAAAGCAAGGAGAATCCAACTGCCTGTCGTCTCTAATTGTGATGCTCGCGGACACGCTGATAGTCGGCCCATATCACGTTCAATTGGAGTGGACATGCTCCCTAGTTGCACGACAGGTGCTGATGTATTCGATTAGAAAGAGGTCCACCAACAACATACGACGAGGCCGCACCCTCGTGCTTTTCGATCTTTCCCGTCCTTCAACCGTTGAAACGCGTGCGTAAGAGGTGGTAGTATCAATCTCAATGTGCTAATTTCCCCAATGGTCTCGGGTGAAAGGCAGCGAAGTCGGCCGCTTTCCGAACCGTGGGGCTAAGCAAATGCTAAGAATGGATTGGGAATTGGGAGGTTCTGCTTTTGAGTGGCGGGGCTTTGCAAATCTCACTGCGAGCCAGGCAGGCACCTTGGCGTGCGGTCAGTTTGTCCAACCCTTGCAGGAGGTTAGTAGACAATTGACCAAGCCGCGGGGCGTCGACGAGATGCAACAACAAAACAAAAAAAAGTGATGGAATGGAGGCCAGACAGTTCGGGACGGCCGGCCTAGGGTTACTTGTGGGACCTAGGAAGGTGGGAAGTAATATCGGCGATAGTCAGGTTCCATCGGCATCGATCTGTGGTGTGGGAGAGGCGTGGCTAAACCTTGTGAATAGAAGTAAAAAAAGCAACGAGAACAGGAAAGAATGAAACAAAGTAAAAAGTATGTTAGGTTGTTTGCTCCCAAGCGCAGGAGGTCTGTGGTGTTCAATGATACACTGTACAATGGCGTATGGCGGCGGCATTAGTGGACGCCTCGGTGCCGTTGCTGACAGGTTCTGTGGCTTCGGATCGTCGTCTATAGGGTCTTAAGTTCTAGACCACTAGGTTGGTAGGTCCATCTGCACGGCCTAAGAGACAGTCACAGTCAACAGTCAACACACGGACGCACTCAGACACAGACGCAGATACAATCACACTCACACGCAAGCTCGGTCCTCGCAGCAAGGAGGCGGCAAGGCATCCGTGATGGTTTGCTTTCGCTAGCCGAGACAGCGTTGGATTGGAGATGAGAGAGGAATTAGATGGGATTTGTTTTACTGCAACAGCTGTCAGCTAGCTGACTCCCTGAGATGAGTGATGATGTCAACAGCGTTGCGGACGATGGCAGACTTGCAGAGTCCTGTCGGTGTTAGTATTCAGGCAGGGGGACGGACCGAGGGAGATGGGGATATGTTTCGAGCTACTGCTAGTGAACGAGATGGCATGAACGACGTAGTATCCGTCCTTGGCTTCCTAGTATCCGCAGACCATGTATCCCTGCGGACGGGGAACCACCAACCCGTTCTGGGGAAAGGGGGCATTGCGATCTGTCAGAGGAAAGCCCCGAAGCAGGGTGCGGTTCCACAGGCTTCTGATTCACGCAACGACGCTTGACAAGGCCCCAACTGCCGAGGCGGACGCAAAGCAGAGGGCCGTCAGAAAACCAAAACCAAAACCCCTGAAGAGTCGTAGTCGTAGTTGTCAGCACGGCTCTTAGCCCCGGCAGAGGCCCCAGCCGGAGGTGGCGTTGCAACGCTTCGAATGCCGATCGTCCAAACAAGTGGGGGGGACAAATGGAGCTCCTCGAGAAGAGAGGATATGGACCCCTACTGGAATGTAGGGAAACTGTCATGTAGGTAGGTAGGTAGGTCGACAGCCTAGCAACGGGCAGGGTCGTCGTGCGTTTGTGCAATTTCGAGAGGAAAGAGGAGAGAGAGTCAAGTAATTGCAATGAGCTGATGATTAGCTTCCCTGGCGAGTTGTCTGTTGCTGGCTGTTGGTGTGTCGAACGCACCCACAACGGAACAGGGCTTTTAAGGCAGTTGGTTGGGGCTTGGGAGCGAAAACAGAGCAAAGTGCATGTCGACCGGACCCGAGGGAGCGGTTCGTCACAGTGATTCGGAGCAGCGGCCACAGCAGCCTTCCATTCACATGACAGCGAGGCGGCGGCCGGGGCACGCTTCCGAAGTGCGAGAAAGGCCGCCACCAAACACTAGAGAGGAAAAGAAAAAAAAGGACTGAACTGGACCTGAACCCATCACAACCAACAACTCACCACACTAATCCAGCATCCAGCATCCGGCATTTAGCCTGGCCCGGCCGATATCAACGAGATGATGGAATTGTTTGTTTGCTAGCCTCCCAAGATCCTACGCTGCTTGGTTGCTCGCTGCGTTTGTCCGTCCGCGGATTCCAGCCCAGGACCAGGCCCGCGCCGGCAAAGCAACCAACCTAAGGTATGGACCCCTACTAGGTATCCGGACGACCCTCAGGGATCCGAGCGGGCGGCGGCCTTCAGGGCTTCAGGGCCCCCGCCCCCCCCCCAGGGATAGTTTGTAACGGTTGTCTTCTGATGCGGCGAATAACCACGCATGTGAGAGCCCACCCAACAAACATGTCAAAATGGACGGAAACAAGAAGAAGGGCTTAAATGAAGAAGAAAAAAAAAAAGGAAATTCATGTTTTCTGCGCGTTCCGGGGGGGACGTTGCAGTCTTTTGCCTGTCCGGGCTCTGCGGCGTTACAAGCGGCGGCGGCGGAACTTTGGCGCACTCCCACCTCTCGCACTCGTCTATCTACACCACTGAGGAGGTGTAGACGCTTCCTGACGCGCCCAGTTTCCCGAGGTCACGTTCGCGATTTCTACCTTCGCATTCTCATTCCCATTCACTGTCCATTGTCCCGACCTGCAGCCCACAGCCTACACGCACACACACACACTTATTCTCAAGCGAGATGCGAGGTCGAAGGGCGCAACGAGACATAGAGAGGGAGAAAGATGGACAGACACAGACAAATGCTGAGAGTCTGAGAACCTGTGAGAGTCTTGTCTTGAGAGACAGACCTGCCTGTCTCAGCCCCCCCCTCCCCGAAACACAACCAACAACCGTCTCCAGAAACATGCCCCGTTTGTTCTACACACCACTCACTCCCCCGGCTGCCCTTGTGTTCTCTCTCTCGTCCCTTGATCCTTGCCCCATGCTCCCCCCATGTCCGTCCTTGGTCCCCTTCAGTCCCATCCCCATGTCTCCATGTCTCCATTGTCTCCATTTCTGCTCTAAGACGGAGGCGGCAGCACGGCGTTGTTGCTCGCAACTAACTGCATGCACTGCACCGCACCGCACATCACCTCGTCTCGTTTGCTATTAATGCCTGCTGCCAGACTGCAGTCCTCATTAGGTTGGCTCCTACTTCCTAGTCCTCTCTCCCCTTGAACTTTATAGAGCCCACTTCGCTCTCGCATTAGATCATCGAGATCGCCGCACCCCCCTTTCTAACTACTTCTACTACTTGCTACCTACCCTACCTTATACTACGTATCCCGTCGCCTGTTGTCTCTTCTCGTCTTCACTCGTCGGTCAGTCCACCATGATCGTCCTCTCTCGCCAACCGCCTGGTCCCGACCTCAAGCTCCCCCCCATATATGCCACCTCCTCCCCAGCCTACTCACCAGCAAGACCATCCACCGCCCTCTCCTTCTCCTTCTCCAGACAATGCCAGCCCTCCATGCCGTCCCCGATAGAGCGGCTGCCTCGCGAGCTCCAGCGGCTCATCTTCTCCAACTTGGACTACCAGTCTCTCATCTTCCTCTCCACCATGAACCGACACTTCCACCGATCTATTAACCCAAGGGAGATGGCCGACCCCCTGGACAAGTTCCGCTTCGTCATGAGGGCCGCCAAGGACTTTCCCCAGCACCGGCCCAGCGAGAAAGGCCAAGACCACCAGCCAGGCAACTTCGAGTGCTATATCTGCTTCCGCGTGCGGGTACCGGAGCACTTTGACGCCCTCCAGCCGCAGTCGGCCTACGTCGACATCCACGGCCGAGTCGTTTCGGACCGGGCCCCGACCCCCGACGACCGACTCGTTCCGATACGCCGGTTCTGCATTGAGTGTGGGGTCAAGTTCGGCCTGCATGCGCCCTCGGACTGCTTGACGACAAAGACGGGCCAAGATCTCTGGGTGTGTCGTTGCAGGAAGGTCTGGCAGAAGCCGGCATGTTTGAAGTGTTTGGACTGTGGAGGAAGCTGTCCGCTCCGACCAAAGCGGAAATGGTGATTTGGAGGGATGGGATCCTTCCACAGCGGAACCGACATTCGATCACGGCATTTGACGTGGTATTGACCGGCTTATTCATTTACATGCAATGCACCACGGCAGCACTAAGAGGCCAAGGGGGGGCGGATAAGCCGCCTCTCTCGGAGCGCCCATACCAGCTTTTAGCACCTAGCAGCCTGCTGGAGCTTCACCGGGGAGGCCCCGAGAACCCGTCGAAACGGCACGCTGCGGGACGCGGCATTGACGTTTCGAGATCCGGGGCCAGATTCCCGTCATATCTTAGAGACTATAGCTCGGGGGGGCTGTAGCTCCAGCCTCTAATCATCCGCCCGGGGCGAGCGGAAGCGGTTTCGAACTTACCCCCCGGTGCTTCAGGGGTCCGGGGGATGGATATGGGAAATGCATCGGGAAAAGGCGTTCATGGAACTGGGAATTGTTTTTATGCTCTTTTGGTAATACGGGATTCGGGGATGGGGGTATTTTGGCTTTACTAATTTGCCGCATCTAATGGGGCCATACGCCAAACGGACAGACATGGGAGAACCCTCTGCGAGCCACTGGGAGGGAGACTCGAGGTTCTGGACGTTGGTCGGGCTTCGGGAATGAATTATGATATCCTGGGTACACGCGGGACAAAACAAGATCAGCACATGCAAATGTAACCCTACACCGTAGATTCGAAGGATCCTCGTCCGTTCAAATAGAGAGGGAGAATCACAGAGAAGAGTCGGGCGCAGCGAGTCAAAAGAAAAACCCCGAATGTGCACAGTGAAAGAAGCCGAGTCGTGCCTGCCTGGGTTCGCCATCCGGTCGGGTCCCGGGACGCAAGGCACATGGGCCATCACCTGACCTCACGCGGTTCGGTGGCCGCCATCGCGCAACGTGGTGCCGCCGGGCGAATTTCTTGCCTGGTTCATGATTGAATCCGGCCTCATTCGCCCGGTCACACGGCGCACCTTTTTCGCAGAGTCATGGCGTGCAGCGAGCAAACGCAGGCTCGGCACTCGCAGCTTTGCTGGTGGAGTTTGGACGCAGAGTGAGTGATTGCTTGCTACACCGCAAGGTCCAGGATACCGGCACTGTCTTTTCCCTCTCTTTTTTTCTTTCCCTTTTTGAGTGTGTATATGTGTGTGATTGTATATCTTTGTGTGTCTGTGTGTGTCTGTGTATGTCTGTCTCGGGTGTCTTGTTCTGTCTCCTGTCTCTCATATTTCTGGGTCTCCCGATTCGCACAAAGCCCACGCACGTCTTGGTTCCTTCAGTACTTATTCTTGCCCCCTTTGTTTTATTCGTCTCAACCGTCCCTTGGTCTTTTACCTCATCATCCCTGTGACTTGTTTTGCCAGCGCTGAAGGAACGGCGGCACTCGGTGGCCCCTACGCGACTTGCCCCTTGGCTACCGACCTATAAGTCATATCGGCAACTTGCGCTTCAGATATTGAGCTTGACCATTACTCACTCAAGCCCGTGCAGTTCTGATACCCATCGCCTAATCCCCAAATTCTTATCCTCCTTTGGCTTTTCAAAAAGGCCGTCTGACCGAAAGCCAATCTTCACCTTGGCCTAATATTGCTCTTGCTCACCTTGGTTTCTTCATTCCAACTTAACACCAGAACCAGCCAGTTCTCACCTTGGAACTACTGCGCCTGCTACCGCAATCATGGAAATCACTCCTTCGACTGACGAAATTGCCAGTCTGGACCTCCAACTGGAGCATCGCTTGAGTATTCAGTTGGAGACAACAGCATCGCCCTTCAAGACCGGCAGCGAGATGGGGAACTCAAAGGTATGTTAAAATACCACACCTCTACATTCTGGTTTCCATAAAACACACTTTACGCTATGTTTCTTGCTGTCTTAATTCTCGAAACTCCCTCTTTCGTCACCGCAAATTACTGACGGGACCAGAAACCTCCAAACAATGGATGCATCACCGATAACCCTATATACGCCAACGAGAAACCTCTATTGTGCAAGGACGTGCTATTTGGAGATCAGTACTGGGTGACTGTCAATAATATCGTTGCCGAATCTGCTTGCACGTCCGAGTCGGAGGAAGGCTTTACCTCTGATTTGGAATCCTGGACAGATGACGAAGACGACGACAGCGATGAGTATGCCACACTTATCCTAATTCCTTCTCATCCTAACCTCTTCTTAGGTCTGTCCTATGCCTCACGAGCCATGGCGCCCGACCCCTTGACTCCAACGATAGCCTGCGTCCGCCGCTGCCGAGACGGCTCTCCTTCAAGCCACTCGAGACAGTCAAAGAGGGCGAGCCCTTGGGACGCGTAGATGCGGAATCTAGCCCTATTCAAGATCAGACCATTCCTCAATATCTCGACCCAGATCTGGACTGTTCCCGGACTGTCATCTTCGAAAACGACTTCTTCACCGTTTCTGAATCAAAGATTGCCGGATGGGGAGCCTTTGCGGCCCAGGATCTCAAGTTTGGAGATAGGATCTTGGTTGAAAAGCCGCTGTTCACGGCCGACTCGTCATCTCTTTTCAAAAAGTTCAACAAGTTGGATCGGGGCATGCAGGAGGTTGCTCTGGCGCTCCACGCCAATGACAATTGCAAACCTGGCACACCAAAACTCCAAGCCATCTGGACCACGAATTGGTAAGTTCTCGGTCTCTCATTTTGGTTTGCTTCATTTTCTCAGTTCTGTCACTGGCGAGGGACTAAGGGTCAGTCCCCGGATGGGCAAAAGACTCACGAGGTTCATTCAACTCTATGAGGCATCCGGTGCATCCGCGGCACCCCACTGCGACATGATACCGTACATACAATTCATTTTGCACGAATCAACTTACTATAGGGTTGTCGTTGATTTGGGCCCAGCTTTTCGACCGGGCGGAGAGACGCAGCAGGGCTCTTCCCTATCGCATCCCGCTTCAACCACTCTTGTCCTCCCAAGGACAACATCGAGTACACCTTCAACAGCAGTAACGGTTCTCTCGAAATGGTGGTTAAGGCACCTAAAATTGCGGCAGGGGAAGAACTGACAATCTCTTACGGAAACGAGCGAACCCCACTGGACCTATTTCTGAGATACGGATTCCGGTGTCGTTGTGGCGCGTGCCCTGGCCTGGTCGACACCACATTAGACATGTGGTAGACAGCTTCTTGTTGGATGTTTGGAGGGGTCACAACATAGGGAGACATGCTACTCAGCACTTGTGCATCAGAAGAGGACAGGAAAACCGGAACTGTCGCATGTCTCGGCTCTGGCGGGTTTGCCATCGGAAAAGGGGATGCCTGGGTACTTGGATCGCTTGTCGTTAGCGAACACGAAATTACGGTGATGTATTCAGCATGGGCGTTTTGGGGTTTGGTTTTGGAGCTGGGATTCCCAGTAACTGGTACGGGTTCGCGTTGGCCGTGCCCTCGGTTGGGGATGTGGGTGTGTATGAGTGTGAGATACCTCACTTTCTGACCTCCATGCAGATGTTGATTTCGTTTCAGGCACATCTCCAACGTGGACATGATTCTAAACCAACTGGAAACTACGCTCTGGGTTTTCTCAAACATGACGTCTCAACTCGTCAACTTTTCATCAAGAAAGTCAGTGAATGACTTCAGGATGGTGGCGCAACGGACAAAAAGTTATGGATGCAGTTCTTGGGCAAAAGTCAATATGAATGAATATCAATTATTAAACTATGCCGTGACTTCGCCGACATCGCCCTCCTTTAGTGCTCCCAACAGCATCCGCGCAATATCTCTATCCGCTTTATCGTTCGTGTTACCCATTTCGTCCCACAGAGTCTCTATCCATTCAGCAGAGACATCCGGCATAGGACCATCAAGATACATGCCCTCGAACTCGCTTGTGCCGCTTGGCGACTCATCATCCATTTGGAAGACTCCATTGGTGTCGACGCCAAGGCCGTCGATTCCTGCTGAAGGTGGAATATTTGTGTTCGCTAGTCCATCCGTTGCCGTGTGTGACCGAACCTGATCCCGGAGAGCGCCGATGGCAGCTTCTTCCATGTTGGACAAGTGGGAGTCCGTTTGGGAGAGAGGAGAGTTGTGTGAATCAGAGTCGGAATGGATGGATTGAACAATACCAGACCCCCTGTCTGTCGGTGCTCCCGGACCTAGGCCGGAGCCGATGGAAGCATTGGTCGTGCGGTTGGCTTCGATGAGCGCCTTCAGGGGACTAAAGCCGCCTACAAAGAGACCACGAAGACTCACAGGAAAATCCCCGTCTTCTGGCAAGCGTCCTTTGCTGAGGCTGACGTCTAAGGCCAGTGCTAAACGCAAATACGAACTCGGTTGTAGGGCAAGAATGTCGGTCCAGTCTGTGATGTTGGAGTTCTGGTTTTCCTCGGCGTTCGTGTTGTCCAACTGCGCAAGGTTGACAACATGTCGCACAATCTCGCTAACCCAATCCACACCGTCGTATTGAGGTTGGTAAGTCTTCATTGCCTCGATGAGAATGTTGAGTCGGTGCTGTTTCAAGGCTGACGCTGCGTTTGAGTCGAGGCTAGGGTCCTTCGAAGGCGCCGAGAGTTTGACGTCGAGGATATTCAGGACCAAAGGGAGGGCGGTACAGGCCACGGCGGAGATGGGCAGCCAACGGGCGAGTTTCAGGTGGACAAGCTCCTTAAGACATTCCGTCACACCTGAAGCAGCGTCCTGGAGCTCATGCCGATTTTCGTAGATGGTCGACAACCCCCTAGTCGAGGTCACCGCATTCGGACTGTCGCCGTTCGGGATCGCCTGAAGGATGGCTAGGTGAAGAATCTCATGGTGGGATATGACGACTCGAGACGAGTGGTAATACATGTACATGAGATTGGTGTATAAGATGACTGAGTCGTGCTGGAATTCCCTTCCGTTATCAGCGCCACCTCGGGAGAGAGGGCTACCTCCGAACAGAGGAAATCGCGACGTTGCAGATCTGTACCAACGTCGCAGAGATGTTTTGCATTCTTTAATTTTACCCTCATCTCCTGGCTTCAGCTGTCGTCCCCAGCCAGGGGTATCGTCGAGCGGGAATACAAGTATGAGTATGTCGGTCAAGACGACGTAGAGTTCAACCACCTGTGCCAGGATCTCTGCCAGGGTCTTCTTGGTTCCAGAGTTATACACACGCGATCGCTCAAACTCGTTTTCAAGGTCGGCAAACCCGAGAACAGGGTTCGAATCGAAATCGAAGTGGGCTTTTGTAATCTGGATAGGCCGCCTCATCAACAAGCCTAGGGTACGGTCTCGGATGACGCAGCACCACCAGACCTTTTTGAGAATGTTTTGCTTTCGGTGTTGCATCGGGTGCGTGATGGCAGAGAATACGGGCATAGCCGCATAGTGGTGGGCTTCGGCGCTCTTTGCGTGCTGAATGGCGAGACTGAGCCAGGATGTATTGGGGTTCCGGGTTGATGATGGAGCCCAGAAGGAAAGGAGTAGCGCCGCCTGAGCGATGGCGAGGGGCGATGACTCAGACTCAAAATCATACAATAGTTTCGCTCGTCGGTAAAAGGCAGCTCTTGCAACGCGGATGTTGGGAAAGCCAAGAGCTTTGATGGTGTCGCGAGAGACAAAGTTGCATGAGGCAAACATAATCGCCTGGAATAGCAGCAACGACATGCGCTCGGTAGGCATGCCAGAATTAGCGCTATGGCAATAGAGATCCCAGAAGTCGCCCTCGTTTATAAGTGGCAGCAAGGGATGAACGTGAAGGAAGTACTGTTGGAGGAACTCGTCGAGCATGGTTCGAGTGGGGACGCGCAAACAGCCTTGCAACTCGAGAAAGTTTACATCTTGAGGAGGAATGTTTGGGAGGTTTCCCATTATAAGGAATGGATAGTAGGAATACACAACATCGGATGTCAACCCAATTTGGGGTTCGGTTGACCAAGGGTTGTTGGTATTGTTGGGGTACTGAGCCAAAGAGGTCGAGTGGTTGGTCTGGGTCGCGTTGTATGAAGCTACATACAAAGTTAGTGGGTGTCGTTGAACCCAAGTCACAGCTTGGATATCATTGCTTACCTCGGACTTTTTGATTTGATTGCTGGAGAGATGGAGGCTTCGGGTTGATGGTTTCAGTCATTATGCTGTCTCTTCGATCGCCGTCCTGTGATCCACAGCTGTTGACAGAGTCAGCCTGGTCTTGCTCTAGGCTATATTCTTCTTGGGATAGCTGCGTCGAGAGTTCTGGGAGCCCGTTCAACCTGGACTTGACGACAGCTTCAGCGGAATGCGATCCGCACCCATGAGGCTCGGTAGGCTCGTAGGGAGGCTGAGAAATCACAACGTTGTCGCTAGCATCCCGCTGGGGTCGGCGACTAAGAGCGAGGAATGTAAGTTGAGGGTGAGATTGGTAGCTAAGACTGGGGGACAACATACAATCTAGATGCCCTGCCCGTCACGACGCAGGCCTCACTGTCGAGGTAGCAGTTCATACACGGGCGTCCTCTTTGAGAGACGTCACAGCGGACCTTTCGGGCACGACATGAGAGGCACGCCTTGGGGGCTCGCTTGCGGATCTTGGTTGGGGCCTTGGGCTTGCGATCCATTGCTTGGGTTTCGGTGGAAGTCATGGTTGTAGCCATTGTTGGATCTGGAAGACTTGATGACGGCAACAATGGAAGATGGAGGAGGAGGAGGA
>JABSTB010001285.1:0-12428 GCA_013756995.1 Neonectria neomacrospora | reverse complement strand
CTTCTATTTCGCCGGCGGGCCATCCCCAAACGAACCCTACAACTCTAAGCCTTGTTTGGCCCAAAACGCCTGTCGAATTCTGCCACAGTTCTAGTGGCTTTGTATCTCCGTTCTGTGGTGGTTCGTGGTGGTCGTGACACCAGCTTGTATTGGACTGGGAGGGAAGGATCTTGCAGCCATATTTCCAGGCGCTCGTTCTGAAAGCACGATAAGGGGCTGTGAACGGTGCATGTCTCAGTATCAGTGGCTGTGTGGCTCTCTGCAGTTGCGCAGCAAACGGCCAGTTGGGCTCACCTGTCACCACTGATGCTCGCTGAAGAAAGGCTGTAGCTCATTTTCTCGGGAGTAGAGTGCGTAGTTGTTCAAAGAAAAATGTGATCTGATGGAACGCCCATAGTCATATAGTCTTAGCTGGTTATTGATGTTTGATGACCGCCTTCTATGCCGACGAGTACGCTGCAAATGTGGGGCTTTGCATACCTCGTTACGGTGAAGTCACCTCTCCGCGAATGTGGAGTGCGAACAGCGTCCCTGAGCTGTCGGGGTGAACGCCATTGCGTACTGCGTATACAGCAATCCGCGGCTATGAGGTTTGAGTTGCATGGCCTCCGCCACACCGTGTGAAGTCGCGGCGATACCAAGGCACACTACTAGGTTTTGCGCGCCGGCACGATGTCTGCCATGTGCCGCGTAGAACAGAATTGTATTTTCGATTTTTAGATTAACAGAGAAACTAGAATAAGTCAACCTTGACCGAGCCTACGTCGCAGTGTAGCTTATTTGCAATGACCTGCATTTATCATCGGCTTCCTCCCTCGTCCGCTTGCAATGTCGTCGTGAACTCGCGTGAATGCAGCGGGGGACGGCGTACTCGGCGTACACCGGTCGAGCTGTGCTACTAGTCGAAGATCCCAAACACAACTTCCTCGCACGAGAAAACGTCACCTTACTTCTTTGCATTCTTAACTGGTTGTTATTCCATTTCAAACACGAAGTGAGACCTTCACACTTTTGTCATCGATGTCGTTCAACATGTATCTCGGAGCCTCGTCACTGGCGCAGCGGCACCCTCAGATTTGGATGCCACACACAACAGATCGTCATCGTCGTGTTGTTCGATCGGGTGTAACGGAATGGCAAAAAACGGATGCCTCCGACGTTGCACAGAGCGTTCATGGGCCCAACGGCTCAGGAACGGCCAGCGACATTCCCGAGTCTCAGGTACGGCGCCATCAAACAGCCACTTCACACGAAGTACAGTATTGCTTATTGAGTGGGGACTAACGGGAACCCGACGACAGCACCCATCAACGATTCGCAGTGATTTAACGGATCCCCACAACCTTATCGATTCCCTAGAGGCACTAACTTTGCGGTCCGGCCCGGATGTCGTGCACCAAAGCCGGTGTCCAAACCCCACGGCTCAACAGGGCTGTTTGACTATTGGCGGTAGTACCGCGAGGGAACATATAATTCCGACATGTCAATCCGTTCATTCCGGCTTCACCTCGTCCAAATGGGCCCCATCTTCCAGCCCGCGTTTCCTTGATCTGCCCGTCGACAGGCCAACCGCTGGTCAGAGTCACGGCTCCGGTAGCGACCGCCAAGAGCCTTACCCCCAACCCAAATTAAGCAACAGGAATCTGGAAACAGATACCCGGGGCCTGTCCTCTGCGGACAAACGGCACAGGAATATTCGCAAGAAGCCATCTGGGGGAGGGCCACCAGATGGGAATGGCCCTACGCAGCCAAAACGCACCCGGAAACAAAAGCCCCTACTCATGTGCCCGTTTTACAGATACGATCCCTGCAAGTACTCCAAATGCCGAATTTACCAACTTCACTCTGTTGCCGATGTTCGTCAGCATATTGAACGAGTACACCGCCAGCCTGTGCATTGTCCCAAATGCAAGAAGGTCTTCTCTGGCGCCAACGACGACATATCGCGTCATACGCGCGATATACACCTGAGAACTCTGAGCTGCGAGGAGAACGACGACGATGTTCCCGGCATCACAGAAGATCATTGGCAAATGATCAACCGGAGCCGCCCACCGCGTCGCAGCTCGATGATAGAAAATTATTTCGCACTCTGGAACATCCTCTTCCCTGGCGTTACACGCCCCGAGCCATACATCCAGGAATTCGAAATCGAAATAGAGAAGTCGCTTCGATATGCGGCCCCAAGAAGCACTCAAGCCTCTTTCAATGTATCTGAATACCCAACGAATGGTTTCAACTGGCAGAATTCTCCTCAATTTCCACTGGCGACACCACTTACGAACTCGGAAGCATCCCCCCCGACTCCAGCAATCACAATGCCACCTCCCTCATCTACAACGTCCGCATCTTTCAACCCAGTACAGCCGATGAATGGCTTTCTCCCAAACCTTGTGGAGCCGCTGTCTCTATCTGCTGCACCAGACAACCCGACTTCACTGTACCAAACAGGAGTGTTGGATTTCACTTCCAATCAAGAGTATGATTTTACTCTTTCTCAAGATCAAATTCATGGTTATGATGATGGTTATCACGGTCTTTTCACTCTATACAATCCCACTCCATACGATTCCACTCTAGGCTGTACTCGAGATAACCCACCTCAGGATCATTTCTCCGAGGAGCTTCTCCCTCAAATGTACTACACCTTTGAGGGTTCTGCCCCATTTGAAGATTTAGGCGATGACTTTGAATATCCCCAGTCTCAATAGCGGTCCGAAGCTGATGAACATGAACAAGCGGGTGTGTGTTTCGAATGCTGATGGTTTTTGGCCTCTGTTTGATGTTGCGCAACGGCTGGGTTTCTTATTTGACTATTTTCCTTGGAAGTGTGTTCTCTGAGACAAGAGTTTTGTTAAAACAGTGTGGCTACGTGATATGACGTACTATGGGGAATGAATGGATGGACCTCCAGATGATGCCTGAGCGATGGATAGATGAATAGGTTCCTTGAATTGCTTGGTCAAGGACAATTTTCAAAAGCATTGCAAGTCGCTTTATATCTCACCAACTCTATTTAAGTTGTTCTATGAAGTTCAAACGTGCATCTTTATGGAAGAAATATTTACCTTTGACAGACTCTAACTTCCTAAAATCTCGTTTTAATTTAAGTCCAATGGTCGCAGCAGGCGCTTTGACGGTTTTATCAATCAAATGTTTCAAACTAGTGCTGAAGTATCCCAAAGACCCCGGCATCACTCTTTCTAAGCTCATCTTACGTGCAACGTTGGAGAAGCTCATCAGCCATTTGTTTCAAGACCATTTGGCTCAAAGCCATCATGTCCTGTGCGCTCCAACAAGCGTCGTTGGTTTCGAGTCCTTTTGACTTTAGAAAAGCCAAGATGACATCTTGTCCATCTTTCCTCCAGTAGTCTTTGAGTACTCGAATGAACATCTCAGCATGCGATGACGCATACGGTACCAGTGGCTTCTCCGTTTCATGAAACACAGTCTTCCATACCGAATACCATTGTTCCTCCTTGGACTGAGATGGATCAACACATCGGTGAATTTCTTTCATCTGATAATCAGATACCCCTTCAATTTTTGCTTCAGGCTTTAGATCGCAAATGCTTTTTCTGATGTGATCATCGCAAGCCCCAGCATTGTTGAAGATTTGACCACAAATGGGGCAGTAGTAGGGGAGGCGATGAGCCTGCGATAGATGCCGAATGAGATTTCGAATGCTGGAAAACCCACCTTCCTTGAGGCAAGATGAGTATTGGGTTGGTGTTCGAAGTTGAAAGGGACAGGCAAGGGATTTTGTCTTCATTCTCGCGGTGCCGACAATAACAGTCTCCACGTCCTCCAAGTCCGTTGAACATTGGACTTCAGTATATTCCTCAAAGCTCTCTGCCTTCATCCGTTTTCTTGTTAAATGTGCAAGGGCCTCTTTTGGCTTAGACACCATACCCGTGGCATCAGCACTTGCAATCCATCTTGAGAAATGCCCAATACCATACTCCATCAACTCGTCCGCGAATTTCGCTAGCACATTATTGTTTTCCAAAATTGGACATTCCTCAGACGAACTTGAAAAAGAGTCCAGGTTCCCTTCTTCCAACTCCGAACTATGGAGTGGCTCAGTAGTACATACCGTCACATTATTAGAACGTCTCCCACGCCTTTCATGATTTGAATCAAGCTGTGTATTGGCTCTGTTTGCCTGGGCCACTTGTCGATGGACAAGTCGGCTGCCAGGAAGTGGTTCCAACGGCACCATGGTCCCGAGAAACACAGCTGATTCTTCAGCCTTCAGCTTTATGGACACAGCAATCTGACCAGATCTGACGTCCTGTTGAAGGGTGTATCTGCCAGGCTTTATCCATTCGGTTGGATTGATCGGGCCCGTGACAGAGGCACAACCATTGGTTCGTGGAGTTCCAGTCACATCTCTCTTTCTTCTCGGGGCCCCTTTCATGAACTGAGCTAGTTCATTCAACGGTTCCGAGGGGGGCGAAATTTCCATGGCGATAGTACTGGACATCCTCGGGGTCACTGAACGACTCATGCAGACTCTTCTCGGGCTTCCCTTTGGCAACTGGCTCAGGTTGAGCATCAGGTATGGAGAAGATCGCACAAAGCGATTATCCCACTCACGCAAAGGAATTCCGAGGCCTATTCGGCCATCTTCCTGAGGGCTCTGCTCTAGAAGACACAGGAGTATATCCAGACCTTCACTGCGAACTTCGAACGCGCCATCGATAAGTATTCCGGCATGCGTCGTTCGTATGCTTCCGTGTATTCGTAGAGACGTTGACGGGGAACGAGCCGCAAAGTGGTAAAACTCGGCTGGAGAGTTGGCCAAAAGGCCACGATATTGTTGGTTGCCAATGGACTGCCACGCGAACAAAGTCGCATCAACTGTATCCTTTAAGATCTCTTCTTGTAATCTGAGAAAGGCTCGCTGCCTTTCGCCATAGATTATGCTCATACTGACCCCGAAGATTCCTAATAGAGAATATGCAAAATCCTCGGGCCGATCAGCTGAGAGCTGAGCTGCCCAGGACATTTTGCGCCCAATAGAGAAGTCGGGGAGGCATTCTGAATCCTTGAGGACCGCCATGTCGATTTGAAGAAGACTTGAAAGGAATGACAGAAGAGATTTCTTGGACCCTATTCGGCGCCATTGCGCGTCGTAGAACTGAACATCTTTTGATGCAATGAGTTCTTGAAGCATCCAGATTTCCTTCCTCCACTTGCTTCGCTCAATGTATTTGCCCAGGTCGTCGGGTTGATTCCTTGCATCCTCTTCGTTTTTCACGTCGTTCAGTTCGTTTCCCAGGTCGTTGCGCTCCTTCCTCCCGTCGTCAAGTTGTCCTCCGTGCGTAGTGACATCACTGAGATGCGCGAAACAGACCTGGGCGTTCTTGTATATCTCAAACATTGAGTTGATAGCTTCCGAGAGCTCAGCGCTCGATGACCGGTCGATGCAGACGGAGTCGGCCCATAATTTTTCAATGCCCCACGCTCGTGCCTCGGAGCAAGCCCTGAAGATAGTTGACAAGCTAGGTACATGGGATACTGTGTTCAAATTGTGCACGGCTGGATTGCATAGATCCCTGAAGTTAATTCGTTCATTTTGCCAACGATGGGAAAGGGTCGCGTATGGAGGGGAGTGCGTAATTTGGTCATATTGATGAAACTCGAGGGTAGAGGTGTCTAGGAGCCGCAGTAGCATGATAGCGGAATGAGTGATCTTCTCAAATGAAGCATAAATATAGGAAATCCAGGATGCAGTGATGTCTAGACAGTTGGAGTTGGCCCTCAGCTTTTATATCGGAGCCCATTTGCGCATTAATTTGACACTGATGCACGCGCCCTGTTGGCCTTGGATTGTGATTGGTGCACACTTGTGCCGTGGAGTACCAGCTTTTCAAACTCATGATGCACCACGCATTCTTTGCCTTTTGTTAGCTAAGGTCGCCTTCTCTTAGCTTCGTTGCCTTCTCCTTAGCTGACGTTGCCCGTTGCCTCAACAGTATATTTATAATTGTTTTGGCATTCAATACTGGATCGCAACTCTGTGCGGTTCAAAAGTACCACCGCAGCACGGGCAACCAGGCTGACAATCCTCCAGCATATCAGTTGAAACAATGTGGCCACCTTGACATATCGAGGGTTACGCCGTCTGCCTCAAAAATTTTATCGTCATGTGCGGACTGAACTTGAATTCCAGCCAGCCCTTGCGGACTAACGCCAGGCAGCCCAAATGGCGCTCAGTGACCCTGACACCATTGCCGGACACGGTGTATTATCCGAAAGTATAGTGTGTATCTATTAGTAGGCGGCCGACGAAGCAGTAGTACGCAGATAGCACATGCGTTAGCTGCATCATGCGGCTCATCAGCAGGTCGCTGTATACCATGGCCCGCCCAACCTGGTGCTGCTCTGCCTGCGCGACGATCTACTGCGCCATCTGCTACACTCAGTCTAGGTTATAGTGCTTAAAGTGGAGGTCGCTGAGAAGCAGCCATCACACTGTGCCAGCCGAGGGCCCTTACATGGCTTGTGGTGGTAAGGAAGGGGTGATAGATACTATGAAATAGGGTATCGTTGAAGTTAGGGAGGGAGAACCGAGGGGGGTTGAAGAGGAGGTTGCCAGCCGCTCTCAGATGAGCCTAGCAAGAATTTTAGCGGTTGTAAGAGCGTGAGGGCATAGTTAGGAGAAACATAAAAAAAGTCTATAATAAATCTGCTAACTTACCTTAAATGTTACTAATGCGTTATTAAAGAGTGCCCGGGCTAGGGGGAAGTGCGCCCAAATCCCACTCAACTGGTTTCGCGCCCATAACAAATTCAAGCAGGCTTCCCTTTTTGTTGTCACCCACAAGCATATGGTGGCTGATCCAGCTCTTATCCCATAATTCTCCGTTAACCTTCAGGCTCTGCACGTACGGTCCGTCGCTGAAACCCCGGGCAGTAATGTGCAGCACGCCACCGTCTTCGCCCAGTCGGATAGATACGTCCTCAAATTGCGGCGCCAGAATAAGGTAGACAGGCTGCGTGACAGCAGGATACAGACCGAGCATATTCCAGACAATCCAACTACTCATGCTGCCCGCGCCGTCGTTTCCAGGAATGCCGCTTGGTCCAGTATGATAATACTCGTCAACAATGGCCTTCCTCCTCATCACGCTCTTCCACTGCCTCCCTCGCAGAAAGTTGTAGAGGAATGGCGTCATGAAGCTAGGTTCGTTTCCTGGATTGTATATCATGGAACCAATGCCATTGTTGCCGTGCTCCTGGGTCCCAAGACCGGGGATGAAGCTTGCGTCAAGCCGCTGCTCGAAAGCACCTGGACCCCCCATGAATTTTATTAGGGTGACCATGTTGTGTGACACTGCGAAGCTGTACTCCCATGGAATTCCTTCGTATGAGATGGATTCCCAGTTGCAGTCTCCGCAAGCCAGAGGGTCGTACGGCTCCAGAAGTGTGCCGTTGGGTTGCAAGGGAGCGAGAAAACCAGTGAAATTGTTCGATTTTGCGTCTTTATGCCAAATCCGCTGCCACCCGCTAGACACAGTTAGTCAATCTCCAAATTGAGTGGCCAGGCACCTTGTAACTCACGCTGACCGGTTGAGTTATTTCGCGGCCTCAGCTGGTGCCTCGCCCTTGGCAACCTGCGAGACAGCAAAATCGTTCAACGAGTACTCGGCGGTTTTGCTTACGCTCCTCCCATAGTTTGTGCTGACGTAACCGTACTTCTTCCAGTCATCTAGTGCACCCCTTCCCTCCTTTGTCCTCCCTGTTGGGTCATTGAAGTCAAAGTTGTTGTACGGTTGCAGCTCGGCATTGGTTCGCATGGCGCTGTAGCCATCAGTCCAATTCACGAGGCTGCCTTGATCAAGATTCTTGACATAGGCGTCTGCGAGTATATTGTCCGAGTTGGAGCCTCCTTGGACACGGCCGTTGTGGTTGTGGCTACGACCTTCAGGCATAAAACGCTCGTGTCGCCAGATGTCGATCATGCTTCGAACTGGACAATATTTAGCATCAAGTAGTGAAATGTACTACAGAAAAGGGTACCAACTCATGTCAATCTAACGGCTGGGTAAAATAAGAGACACCAGCGCGTGAGTACATCGAAACGTGTCTCAAAGAGTGTAATAGTCGTCGTAGTACGGTTCGCTTGCGGTCCAGTGAGGATTCTCCCCAGTACGATTAGAGGGCATCAGATGTGCGTGATACAAGCCTGTGTAGAACATTTCAAGCCGGGTCCGGTTTTCTGTGTGGATGTCGATTTTGGAGAGAACTTCGCCGTTCCACTTTTCTTTGGCCTGAGTGACAGTCTTGTTAAGATGCCAGTGCGGGATCTCCTGGTCGATTAATTGGCATGCCTTATCAACCGAGACCCAGGAGACGCCCACCTTGGAGGTGAGGGAGGATACGTTGGGCGCAAAGGCAAAGAGCGCACCGATTCTGTCGGCGTATTGGCATCCGTCAACACCACCTTTTATCCACTCATTCTCGGTGAACTCTGGCTTGACATTTGTCGTGTTTGGCCAGTACGGATCTGTGTACATGCCAGAAAAGAGCTGGACACGAGAGGGAGCAGCCTTGAATCGCCCACAAAAGTAAATCTTGAAATCACCGCCTGCCAAGGTTTAGCACGTCTGCGTTTCCGGGAATTTCCATCTGACCACACCTACCGAGAGCCCAGCCTTCTCTGTAGATGCCGTAACCGCTGTACCAAGTTCCGTCTGGGCTGCGCTCCAACTCTCCGTTGCTGTACCATTGCGTCTCCTTTCCCCGCGTGGGGAGATGGTGGCTGATATCAACGAGTACTGGCGCTCATCTCGGCCGTAATGCCATTCTTCAGCTCTGTTCTGTAATAGCCGACCTCGGCAACGTCGTGGCCGACCCTGTGCTGCATGTAGGTCAAGTTGTCGAGCACGTTGACACCCTCAATCGATGTGAGGGGCATCTGAGGGATCAGACCATACGTCGGGGCACCTCCTGTTCCGCTCACGTGCAGCATCGTGATGGCGGTGACGTTGCCCTCCGGGGTGTAACCTGCGTTGGCTTGATACCTTGTGTCCCACCTAGTCGTGTCGATGCCGACTTTGACTGCCCCAAATGGAAGTGTAGCTCCCGGAAAGACGTTTCCGCCTTGATATGCCGATCCCGGGGTTGGGCCTTCGGTATCTAGGAATGGGTTGACGTAGAATATCAGGTCTTTGCCCTCAACGAGTCGGGCTAGTTGGACAAGAGCCGCTAGGCTAGCCAAAAGATTTCGAGGCTTGCTCATCATGTTGGCGGGTTTTGGCGTCTCTATGTATTTGAGAATGGTAGAGCATCTCTCACTTGCCGAGGAACCGGCCCTTTTATGCCATGTTTGATGTTGCATTCGGGCGACGATACCCCGAACAATAGTCTGGACCGGTCATCTCATCTCCACTTTGAACAGGAGCCAAACGTTAAAAACTTGGAAATCAAAGCAGCACAATCGGCAATTGAGGGTGTCGATCCCTATCGTACTTAACCTCAACAGTTCGGCTAACAGGGGTGATAAATCCGTTTTTCTTTTACAAATTTCACCGGTTGATGGATACTGACGACTCAAACTTCAAGCATCACTGGTACTTTCCTCCACAATTTACAAGTCACCAATAGTATGAGTTTGGAATTGTTAATAGGTCTTAAGTATTTGATTCTTGTATTTAATTTCCCCAAATTCTCTCCATGGCGTATATCAAATACTGGGCTTGACAGCTCGTCGTTGGTTAAGGCATATAAGTCAGAAGCATCCCGACAGCGCATCAAAAGAATTCAGAGCGGGTACCAATCAATCACCGCCTGTGCAATTATGATTGAGCCGTCATCTCCGAACGATCCCCAGTCTCAGATCAAGACATTCCGTACATCCCAAATCTCCTTGTTGGGTTGCCTTTGATGCCAGCCAGAACAATTCCCGCACAACGTGAATATGAGACATTGTACACGAAATTAGCAAGGGACCACATCCGTACCGCCAAATGTTTAGACATCCTACATTTGCTGGTTGCGGAGACAGTAAAGCCCTTGCCATCTCTCGGAGGCGGGCGGCTAGGTTAACTACCACCATCATATCTGGCGGTAGCGTCAGAATCAAACCTCTTCACCGCCTTGAGGATTTTGTTGATCAGAACCGCCAGCTTCCTTGGATTCTTTTGGTTGACTTTCCCCATCTCCTAATGTCAGACGTAACGGCTTCAACCTCTGGTCTCTAAAAGTTTCCAATATTGTGGGAAGCTAACACGAGCCTACGGAATAAGAGTCTAGAAGATCCAGAGCTGCGGTGCTACCTCAAGGAATCGAAGGTCTTTATTGAACACCTGAGTCCCGATTTCAGTGGCTGCTTTTAGAGGTACCTCATAGCCCTCTTCTTGGGTCGTTAATTCATACGTAGTAGGAATGGATCAGGAGGGGCTGTTGGGTGAAGATAGAGACAAGAATCCCCAGAGTGCTGGAGAGACGGTCAAGCTCTGGCCCGTTTCTACTAGCAAAAGCCATCCTCGTATCAAGATCTGCGTATCCGTCTGTTTCGCGGCGAATGATAAAACTTCAGATGAACAAAGCACACGAGCTGATGTATGATACCCGGTGCTATCGTCGATACGTCTAGTGGTGTCAGCTTTCTCGAATTCGTGACAAAAGCCCCCTGAATTCATCTGGCTCGGTATATCGGCGGGTCGAAGCCTCCTCTCGACGGAATATAGCAGTTGCCTTCGTGACCTCGATGCTAATGAGGGGAACTCACCATCCTAATGAGAACCTGTCCATGTCCGGGAGCTCGGAGCCGAGCTGCTGGCTTCCGTCGTCTCCATCGTCTCGAACTCGTCAACCTGACTGGGTAGGGTGATGGGGCGAATTTCTCTCCCATGCATGCCCAGGGGCTCTTGCTCAAACTGAAGACATTCGCTTGCAGGCAAGCCTCTCGCTCTAGCCCACCTAGGGGTTTTGGCCTATGCGGCGAACATGAACTTCTCGGGAATGGCAGGTTGGCGAAAGGGTTGTGGTGCATGGTATGCTCTTGTATTGAGATCTCTTTTTCAGTCTGTATTTCAACGTCTCTCTCCATTTGCTACCTCAATCTGACAACTCGACGTAGTGGTCGCTATGCTTTCTAATGACTTTTAAGGAAAATTCAAGAAGGCGACATCAAACAACATGTTTCCCTTAGAGTGGTAGTTCGAGACATAGTTATCTCCCCAAGGCTGCATCCACGTGTCTGCAAGTTTATCAGTAAATCTTGTCTGGTTTCATGTGATAATTAACCCACCGTACGTCGTAGCTAGCTTCGACTGACAAAACCAAATGAGCGTATTGTTCAGACCATCCCTCATGCCGTTGCTAGGAAACTCGGAGAGTACGGCAGAATACTCTTTCTCGGTGATGCCGAGAACGGGGCCCTGGAAATCGGACGTAATTCCATTGCCTGTAGTTACAACCTCGAGTTCTTTGTAGTTGGAGATGCTAGGTTGGGAATGAAGAGCAATGGCGTCCCAAACAAGCTGTACTCTTCGTTCATCCCACTTCTTACCATGTTTGTTATTCCGGATGAATTCCCTGGCGGCAATTGCGCCGTCCACCTCGAATCTCTTGTCATGGCTCACAAATGGCGAGCCGGGAGTTTGGTCCCAGCCCAAGTCGTGCAGAAGAGCAGCCACAGAATGCACCTCCAAGTCGACCGTGTTGCGAAGGGTCTCGTTGTGTTCGATAACAATGGCACCAAACAACCAACTCCGCATGACATGCTTGTAGGCAAAGTCACTGCTGTGCTTGAGAGCGTAGTCATGGGCATCGCGCACGATTGGAGTATCGACAACTTTAACACCAGCAATCGTTCGTCGAGGCCCAGTATGACGGTAAGAAAGGCCGTTTTTTGCCGTGATGGAAGCCTGAGCTGGCCCAAACGACAGAGCCAGCAGAAGCAAGAGAAGCTGTGCTACCTTGGGGTACACCATTGTGATGAGAAATTTTAGGAGTTGAACAATATCTTCAAGAGGTGGAAGTACAATGCTGGAATGTTTTTGGGCAGACCTACGAGTACTGAACAGGACAGAAATCTAACTTATATAACATATCATAATTGTCGATTTGTAAAGCACCAGCGTGGCACTCATTTCACGATGCTATAAGCATCCCGCTTCGTCAGCCGTTCAACGAAAATGATTATATTTTCATCTTGTTTAGTCAACTGCATATCAACGGGGCAAAAGTTCTTACGCATGGACTTAAATTCCGAAGGTGGTCGGATATACAGACACTTTGGTCCAAGTTGCTCACCAACATGAGATGAAAAAAAACCATCAGAAGATGTAACGTACAGACAAGTGAGTGCAAAATCGTATTTTACACCTTAACTCGCGATTTTAAAAGAATTCTCTAAAATTATAACTAAGCTTAAAATTATAACTAAGCTTAAAATTAATAGAAATTTGTAG
>JABSTB010001284.1:0-13518 GCA_013756995.1 Neonectria neomacrospora | reverse complement strand
ACCTCCACCTCCGTCCCGTCCCATCCCACACAATCACTGCGTCATGGGAGCAGACCTCTGAACCCTTGGGTCAACTAAAATACAATTCACGCCAACATATCACCGACGCGCCTCGATTGACCGTCGCCATTGCCTTGACCCTTCCTGCTCCGCTGAGCGCCGCTTCCACTCGGCCGGACCCAGCGCTACATATCAATCATCAGTCCGCGCCCTAAGAACCACCAAGTGTTCACGACCTTTTCCAAAACCACGCCTCGCCAAATCCGAGTCGTCTTTCCTGAGGAGAAACCCTGCATCGTTGGACTCGTGTACTTCCCCGATTCCTCGTTCCTCCACGGTCTACCTGAGTTCACCATCAATTGATATCAACATCCTACTGCAACCCACCATCCAAAGTCGCCATCATGAGCTCTTCAGCACAGCCAGGGGCTTCCGTCCCCAAGGAGGAAAAGGAGAAAAAGCGCTTGAGCAAGGTCATAGACCGTGTCAGGACCGTTCTCAAGCGTGGCGAGAGTTCCAAGCGCACATCGACCATCGCCGCCAAGGGAACGAATGCTCCCAAATCTGAGGCCGTTGTGAAGAGGTATGTTTCTTTACCTGCAACATGTCATCTCGTACATATTTTCCGTCGCTGTTCATCGTCCATTCATTGGCGAGGGTGGCGGTTTGACTCTTGGTCCCTAAACCCAATGGCAATTGTTGGCGGCTAACACGCAATCTCTAATTAGTGAGCCCCCGCCTCCATCTAAGGTCGACGAAGCCCGCGCCAAGTACGAGAGCATGGAGGGCGTCTCCAAGCTCACCCGCAGCCAGCTGTTTGAGGAGCGCGCCAAGAAACTGGGCGAACGTTACGGCCTCGAAATCAAGCTCTCTGAGTTGCAGTCCGGATCCCCCGACGACACTGTCCTTCGTATGGATAAACCCATCCGCATGCGCGTCCGACGAACCTGCCACAAGTGCAGCGCTACCTTCTCCTCTGCCAAGGAATGCCCCAACTGCCAGCACGCCCGTTGCACCAAATGCACCCGTTACCCTCCCAAGCGCACCGAGGCCGAGATCATCGCCAGCCGCGAGAGGCGGGCCGCTATCATCAAGGCCAACAAGGAGAACGCCCCCATCATCCCCGACTACTCTTACCCCTTTGGCGACAAGAAGATTGTCCTCACCCGGCCCAGCAAGACCGGCGGTCAGGACCTGGTTCACAAGAAGCCTCGTCAACGTGTCAGAAGGACTTGCCACGACTGTCAGACGCTCTTTATTTCCGGCAACAAGACATGCGAGAAGTGCGGACACGTTCGCTGCACGGACTGCCCCCGAGACCCGTACGTCCATCATTATTTCATATCCCTGTTTTACCGAGCCCTATTCTAACTAGCTTCACAGACCCAAGAAAGACAAGTATCCGTTTGGTTATCCTGGAGACGAGTTCGGTCCTAGCAGCATACCTCACTATGAGTGTAAGAGCTGCAAGGCCATATTCCCAGCTGGCGCCGAAAACGGTACAAAGTGCAAGAAATGCGACCTGGAAAAGACGGATGAATCGCCCCGCGTTCTGCCTCGCAAGGTAGAGCCAGAACCAGACCCGGAGTTGTTGAAGAAGCTGCAGGCCCGGCTCGAAAATCTCAAAATTGCATAACGACCACGATGAGCCCAGGGCATCATTTGACTCCCTGACAAGTCTGGCTTGTCAGGGGGTTTCGGGGACGAGGAGCGTAGCGGTTGTTTTCCTTGATCTTTCTTACTACCACATCAGAACGACGAGCTCGAGGTGGCGGTTGCTGGGAAATTTGTGGCCCTTCGATGAGTCGAAAACTCGTCCGCCATCATCCGCAATCTTTTATTCTTTCTTTCGACCAGCCGTTCTCACGGCATATCCGCACTTGCCACGTGCATTACACATCCCGCCACGACAAGTCCACGACGAGCATCACACCAACCAAATATTGTTTGTTCCCACGAGATAGAATGGAACTATTTTCATCCGCACGACACGACGATCTAAATCATTCAAGCGCCATGTTAAGGATTTCTCTACAGTCATCGGTCATTTACCACGCATTTTACGAACGAAACATTGCGGTGTCATTTGGGGCGAAGAGGACGAGAAAGGGACGCTTGCATAGTGTGTCGCCTGGGTGGCCTTGGGGAAGAGGCGGTTGATTTCGTGTCTCAGAACTCGCAGCGGCGTCAGAGGGAAGAGGAGCAGAGCAAGGGGCGGGTTACCGTGCAAGCGAGCCGGTCAATGGATTTTAGCGACAGCGAGAAAGCGGTGTTTTTCCTTCTCTCGACGTGAAAAACTTCGGGACCTTTTCTCGCACCCTCATCACGAACCAGACGTCAAAATAACGAACTCACTATTCCCTACCTAGGGGAACGATACCTATGTCTCGTCGCTTAGGGTCTCGCCTACTGTGACGCTTGTGTGAAATGACTCTTTTTTGACCTTGTAACTAAGTAAACAAGATGATGCCTCATTTTCCATGATGCGGAACGCACCTTTCTAAAGCCTATTCCCTCACATCGTCCAAACCATAATCCCAACATCCTGTCACTGCGCACCCAATATCATTAACTCGTATCCCTAGGCGCCCGTCTTCCCTTTTCGAGGCCCCCGCGCATGAAACATCAAGCCCATCACGTCACCGCGCCTCTCAGCGCAGGAGCTTCGAGACAAAAGTCAGCCGCACAGACACCCGCCCGGCCAGTCAGTCCCGTTTACCAGCGCAGCGGTAGCGAGCAGGTTGTTTTTTCGGTCGAAAACCACGGACCTTTTGGCTTGGCTTGGCCGGTGTGGAACGTTGCGTCGTTGCTTTTGCGGGCCGCCGACGTTGCATTGCCAACGGTGCTACGCTTGCTTTTTGAGAAGGCGGGCTTGTGTTTGTTTGGGAGATGGCTGCAGGAGAGAGGGAGGGGAAGGGAGCTGGAGCTCTTTATGATGTCTCGTGTTTCTTGAGAGCGGTGAGAATGGCTTGGGAAGCAATCACGTGGGATAATATGTATTGAGAGGATGATCCCTTTGGAGCAGGGCCATGTTTTGGTTCCTAACCTTGATCACTCGATGCGTGACGCCTTCTATACTAGTGACAGCTTTTATATGAGGTACGAATAGGTCCGTCAAGGGAGAGCATGTGAATGGTTCTTCGTCGTAGACATGCCAGTTCAAGTCATATAGATACAATTAGGTCAGACATACATATGCATCTATTCCATCTAACAATGTTAGGGAACTAAGGTAGCTCCCAACTCCACGGTTCTGTGATACACTAACAATCCTTGGCCCGTAATCCGTCCAACCAAACCTCAAGCCCACCCTTTTGCATGCGTGTAGGTGTTGTGCATTAGGGAAGAAGAAGAAAAAGAAAATCCACGCACATGACTGCCTATTCGATCGGCGCCCCCGGGTCCCTGAAGGCCTCCTCCCTTACGAAGGGCTCCAGCACAAACCGCGCCGTACGGGGCACTGAGGCACCCAACGCTTCGAGTCGGTTCGCCATGCGGCCGAGGTACCTCCCGGAGCCATCCATGCGGTTGTTAAGGTGAGCGTATTGGTCGTCCGTTTGGCCCTGTGCGACTGCTTGTCGGAAGGCGGCGGGATTGAGGATGGGCATAAGTCGGTGCATGGGGTAGAATCGACCTCTAATCGATTGTTCCTTGAACACGACGTTCTCTTTGACGAGCGCCCAGCGCCAACGCTTGCCGGGGCTTGTCGAGTTGCGCCACTGGCTTTCCTCTCTCAGGGCAATAGGCAGATGTTCCTCACTGACGACGTTTGGGGGATCGGCGTCACCCTTCACGGGCTGATAGATGTGGCCGCGGAAGAAGACGCCGCCAGGGAAGTCCTTGGTTGTGAAGATGAAACGTAAGCCCAAGACCCCGGTCTCGGCCGGGACGTTGAATTCGGCAGGAAGGGATCTCAACCGGAGGGTGTCTCCGATCTCGACACGCTCTGCTCCGAAGAAGCATCCGTAGTAAGTAACAGTCTTAGCGTTCGGGTCTTCGGATAGTTTGGTCCAGAGCGAGTAAGAATAGTCAACCTTTGCGGCGGCCAACTTGGAAGCATCGAGAGTAATCAACTCCCGCTTGTTCCCGTCGTTTCCTGGTGCTCGGAACATGCCTTCCCAAGGGACCTCGTCAAATACCTTCTCCTTGAGGTCGGGAATTGCAACCGGCGGAACCGTGAAAGCATGAAATGGACGCATATCTCCGTCTTGCTTGGTGACGTTCTGTTGCTGAACCAAGCCGTGGCCAATGGGCATGAGCTCGTGGTTGCCGTTGGCGGAGGCAGCAATCATGCCGAGACGCCATGTAGTGCCATTCTGGTACCAGACCAGTTCTCCTGCGCGGAACATGGTAGGTGATTTGAGAGCCCATTGGTTGAGCTGCGGTTGCGGGTGTGGTTGAGGTTGTATTTGTTGTTGATGGGGTTGGAGTTGGGCCTGTGGCTGCACCTGCACCTGCGCCTGTTGGGGTTGCGCCTGAAGCTGAGGCTGCTGTGTTTGGATATGAGGTTGAGGTTGGAGCTGAGGCAGAGCTTGCGCTTGAGCTTGAGCTTGAGCCTGAGCCTGAGCCTGAGCCTGAACCTGAGCCTGAGGTGGAGGTTGAGGTGAAGGGTGAACTGGTGGTTGAATCGGTGGTTGAGACTGAGGACGCGGCTGAGCTTGCACTTGAGGCTGCATCACAGCACCAACAGGGGCAGGTGAGTTATGAGCCGTTGTCACTGGCGTTGATTGTGTAGATGTCGGACGTGGAACCGTGCCAATGTGCTTCTGAACTGGCTGCCCAGGTATCTGGGGGAGCGGAACCGGTGTGACCTTCAGAGGCATTTTCTCGTTCTTCGGTGCCTCGTGAGTAATTATGAGGCTCTCCTCCGCGGCAGCGGCTCCCTTGGCCACGTTTCCTGCATTGCAGTGCGCGCAGCAGCAGTCTCCATAGTCCATGGAAGTGGAGAGCAACCAGATCAGATGGACGGCGAACTCTTGCGGGCTCTTGAAGAGCTTGGCCTTTATCGGGAAGCCGGAAACCCAGAGGTGTTTGGACTTTTCGTACAGCCAGTACCCTCGTGGAAACTGTACATACCACGGGTTTCCCTCTGCCAGCTCTGTTAGTTCCGTACCGATGACTGACTCCAGATTCGGCTTACCATCGGGATTCGGGCACAGCTCTTGTTTCAGTAAGATGCCCAGCTTGACCCTCCACTCGACGAACCTAGGGTCATCCTCAGCTAACCGAACCATTTGAGGCTTTGTCCTGGGCGCCTTTTCCGATGAAGCAGCATCTTTGGTCGGCTTCTTCGTGGTGCTGACAAGAGTAGGTGCCGTCGTAGGCCAATACCCTGGGCCGGTATCCGCGCCATCGCTTCTGGCTACCCGAATCACATCAAACTCCTTCAGATCCGTCATGGCAGGCGACGTTGAGCGGCCAACTTGCGGTCATGAACTTCGAAGCTGTTTGGTGGTGTTGGCAAACCCCGAAAGACCACGAGGTGACAATTGTGATCTCAGAAGGCACGGGCTCAGTGTGGATGGTGGAGCGTCAGGCGCGGCCCGACAGCGCGATGGCCGTGAATCCTTGACTCCTTCGTGTTGAAAGCGCAGCACCGGCTGAATGAATCACTCTCGACTGGCCATGGACCAGACCCGAGTCTCTCCGGCGATTGGTCTTCCCGTCGGCTGCTGCCAGCGCTGCCGTCCTGTCCACCCTTCTGGCGCCGGGCTGGACGCGCCACAGCACGGGGTGAGTACGGTCTCAACGCGGTGGTCGCTCAGCTAACCAGGGCAGGCAAAGAGCCAGAGGTCTATTCCAGCCGCCTGCTTCGTGAGAATTTGCGCTTCTTTTCCAGTTGTCAATTCTGACAAATTTCGATTCCTTGTCGTCGTCGTCCTTGGGCCGTACTCATGCTTTGTGCTAGGTGGTTTGAAGGGAGCGTCGGGAATGAAGTCGCGACAGGCCAATCACAGCCAGCCACAGCCAGCCACACGGGAGCTGAGTCAGCGGATGGAGCCTTGGCATGGAAGTTGCGCTACCCTAAAGTTCGCTATTTCCTTGGGAAGCAAGACAAACGTGCTCTAGTACCTCTCTGGATTTGTGGCTTTTATCATGTCAGTGTCTGTTTCTGAGTTTCTTTTTTTTTTCTCTCCTTTTCGCTTTCAAGACGAGAAACCTTACTCTGCTGGGTAGTATCAAGACCATTTTATGTGCTGTGGCTGACGTTTCTACGGAATCGCTGCAACTGGTCAGTTGAACCCCCTTTTACTTAATGGGAACTCGCAAAAAACCACAAAAGCAATTCAAAATGGTCTCACTGGGTAACACAAATAAGGGATATTTATTATGGCATCACTAGACAGATTGAGGGAGCTTGGAATTCCCATGGAACCTGCCATCCACGCCGTCGTGAGTTGAACCCTCTAAGATTGGCACGACATCATCCTCTCGTCGTCCAGCAAAGCTTGATAGCATCATTCCTGATCCGATGCTGCTCGCTCCACTATGGCAGAAGCTACTATCCTGATTGTAGACATGCAACTCTTGGGGCCGCGAGGCTTGGCTGGGGCTTGTGCCATCTGTACTCTTAGGTTCTCGTCGACCCAGCCCCCCCTTCAAACACCTTGGCACACAAACGGCCCATAGGTACTCCCGGAAAGGCCGCGTGGTGCCAAATACTATGAAAGCAACCAGCGGCGGCGTCGCCCCCGGCAAGAAGAAAACGAAATCAGACTTGGCCTGTTGCAGACTTAGGTCGGCATTATCTCTGAGGTTGCTGCGCGTGTTCTTGCCCTGGGCAATCACCTCAGTCATGATGGTGACCAGCTGAAATATCCTGCAGTGAATTGTGAGTTTGTTTCTTATCAGGGTTTAAGTTGGATAAGCTTACCCCAAGGCGACGAAGCCCACAGCAAGTCGCAGGATAAGCCACCTATCATATATTTTCTGTCCAGGCCGAAGCTCTGTCATAGTGGGAGGCAGTGACTGACAACCGGACCTGTTTGATGATTTGCCGTATCTAAATTCGAAAGAAACGAGGGCGCGTCTGGTGTATATGTATCGGCCGAGGATCGCAAGTAGCATAGTGGCGCCTCCCACAAGACCAACAGACACTGCTTACGTATTAGGCACATGGCTGTACACAATCAAATAGGAGACATACTGCAGAAGTTCGCAAGGACGAAGAAGGCGATCTTGTTGTCCTGAATAGCCTTGACTTGAAGTAGGCATATCATGACAATAGGGAATAGTATGGCTGCCGCCTTTGCTACGACATTGGAATATCTCAGAGTATTTACCAATACCCGTATCTGATAAATAGACTGGAGCAAGACGGCGCACCAAAAGAAGATGAGCAGGGCCTCAATGCCATAGCAAGCAAACTCTGTGACTGCAGATCAGCACCATAATATCAGTGCCAAAGGATCTAACGTACGGATGTAAAAAAGGGCCAAATCCAGATTTACCGAGCTACCGGCCAGTGCAAGTTCTGGATTCCCAACATTTGCTATGGTATGGCGATGTTGCTCTAACTTGATGTCCCTCCAGCGGACGATGGTATGAATCTGCTGCGCTATTGAAGCCACGCCTCCAACCGTCGTGAAGACAGCTAGGAGGAAGACATCTTGTGACCATTAACCACTGACTCGGTTATGCAACAAAATGAGTATTGTCACTTACAGCTCGTACCCTCACGATGTACCCAGACAAGCCACGCTGTGAGGAGGCCTAGAGTGATACAGAAGAGGGAGTACACGAGGATTCCAATTGCCAACCCCAGTGCTTCCGGGAGCAGTTGAGCGGTCATCGGTTACGCGTCGATGATTCCCGGGAGAGAAACAACAAGGGCATGAAGGAAGGTACTGTACTGTACAGCAAACGATAGAAAGGTAAGCTCCCATATAATATCAGCTCAACGGGGCAACCGATGATTGACAGGTGGGTATTCCAGCCCCATGATCAAATTCTCTGTCATCTATATACGTATCATTAATCGTTCAAACCCAGCTCTCCGGGAACGAGAGGAATGCCCCTGGAGCAAGCCCCGGAACAATAGTGCGAGATTGGCGAGTCAGTTTGATCCGAGAATTCTGGATCAAGGTGGAGATGGACCCACGACAGCCATGTGAAGCTCGCCGCTCGGATGAAGCTGTAGTGGACCCTTAAATGCGAACTTGAAGATGTTGGTGCATTTTGAGGCTAATGAGATGCTAAAAGAGCACCCATAAAGTCCTACGTAACCGATGCGTGCCTTTTCCATTCTACTAAACGAGGCCCTTGGCCTCAACACACTTGTGTGAGAGCCATTAGAGCGACGGCGTGGCGTTGTATCCTGCATTGGTGTTTCGACCGGGCCGGCTTTCCGCACCCTAAGCTCACGATGTGCCCATCATGATGGACGTGAGAAGGCCGAGATTCGTCACCTGAGATCAGATGGTTGATCTACGATGCAAAAAGTCCCACTAAGTTTTATCTCGGGCAATTGTGTGTCATGGCGTCGGGCTGACTACCGATTCCATCACAGCGCGAGCGGCGTCGGCTTGTCTGGGCTTGAATCTTAGGCAGTTTGAAGCCTAAAGATGGCCAATCATGAGTGGATGATAGAGTTGAACAGCCTAAACCATGGCTGATCCAAGTCTCTTTGTTGGGGACCGAGGTTGGGTGTGCCACGGGTCCACCAGCCACACTTGAGGATGCTGCACCGCCACAACACTCTAGCTTCGAGACGCGTGAATCGCGTCTTCCTTTGAACCTCCAAAAAGAGCGTCCCCCATCTTGAAAGCAAACCATATCGCAGGTTCCACGTCGTGTCATCCCACCAAAATCAGCAGGAAGGCCCGATCCAGTTGATATGGGAGAACCCCACTATACTGCCGGGAACCGGGCGTTCCTCCAGGCCATCTTGGCTCGAGGTACCATTACCTTTGAAGAAGCCCGGCCCATCCTTTCCGGGATCTTTAATGCGGATAGTGGCGGGGAGAGCGAAGTTCGCCCTGAACAAGTCACGGAGGAACAATTCAACGAGTACATCGACATTGCCTCAGAAGCGGCCTCGCTTTTCGACTACGAAGTAAGAAGCACCGTTCATCAAGTCACGAAGCAGCGCATCTATGCCTTAGTCAACACCACCTCCGATCCGCAGACACAACTCGCTACGACATACAGTCCTGATGAACTGTCGTTCATCAAGCGAGTCCTCGACGGCATGTTCGAAAAGTTCAATTCGCCTCGCATGGAGGTCCTCGCCATCACCGACATGCAGGCTATGAAACTGGCGCGACCGAACCGAAGACAGAGCCAAATCGATGCGGATACACAGACACAGACGCCAGGAGACAGGGGTTTGAAGCATAGCGAGGTTGAAGCTGTCTTGGCAAGCTTGGTTGAGGGAGGCTGGTTTGAGAAGAGCACCGAGTCCTTCTACTCTCTGTCACCGCGGGCGCTGCTGGAATTGCGACCGTGGCTTATCGACACGTACAACGACCCAGATGTTGGCCCTAACGAGTGGCAGCGGATAAAATTCTGCGAGGCTTGCAAGGAAATTGTCACAATTGGCCTGAGATGCGTCGAGCCAGACTGCAACTTCCGGTTGCATGATATTTGCGAGGATGCGTTCTGGCGAACGCGCAGAGAGAAGAAGTGCCCAAAGTGTTCAAACATATGGTTGGGCAAGAAATATACTGGTGAAAGAGCTGTTACGATGACGGATGCCTACCAAACCGGCCGAAGGCGAGGAGGCGGCTGGCGACGAAGCACGCTGGCTGACGACGTTATTCGCGAGGAAGGGGGAGGGGAGGACGCTGACGAGGACGCTGAGGACGCGGAGGACGCGGAGGAAAACATTTACGACGACGAACGAACGTGATTGGTCTACGGCATTTCTTTGATTCAAGATACCCAGAACCTACCTCAATGAAGACGCATTTTAGCACGAAGCGCGCAGTTGGTTATCGATTTGAGCTCGGCACTTTGAGTTGTTGTCGGTAGTTGGTTGCCGATGTTACAGCACCAGCTGCACCACACAACAGCTGGGTGGGGCTAATGAGTGACGGCGTGGAGGTGGCGTGTGATGTCATGTGGCGGTGCTTCAGGTATTGGCCCAGAACTCGCCGCCTGAAACCAAGACGATTGCAAGCGCGCGTCTACGAATCGTTGACGTCCTATCGTGCCTATGTACCTCAGGGCATGATTGTTCGACTTGGCGGCCTCTTTGTCCTCACTCTTGAATAAATACTATCGACTACGCAGTTTCCGATCGCGTTCGTCGAAACCCACCAACCCAAGCTCGACACGACCGAAATACACAATGTTGGAATATTTCACGTACAAGAAGTTCAAAAAGAACAAGGCCGAGAAGGAGGCCGCGAACGAGGCCGCACATCAGGCCGCACACCCGGACGAGGTGGAGACGACAGGGGCCAAGCCGCATGCGCCTGAGATCGAAACCGCGGTTCATGACAAGCATCATGAGCGACACAAGCACCACAGCGAGAGCGAGCCCGAGAGGCATCGTCGCCGAAGTTCCGACCCTCCCCCGCTAAGCCCAGTCCTCGACACAAACGACGAAGCCTGGCTGAGGAGCATCCTAGAAGGCGACGGCCCTCCTCCCCCGTTGCCTCCGCGCATCAAAACCCCCACGATCGAGCTGTCCGACACCGACTCAGTATCGAGCAATAAGCAGTCCGTGGAGGTAGCGAAGCCTGGTGAAGATGGGGTCAAGGGCAAGGACAAAGAGGATGCCAAGGGAAAGCAGAAGGACAAGAAAGACAAGAAGGACAAAGATGACAAAGTCCCCAATCGCCTCTCACTCCTGTTCCACCGGAACAAGAAACATGGCGACTTGCTCAAACCAGAGGACATCACTCCGCAAGAAGCCGAGCGTGAGAAGGAGGATCTTAGTAAAGTCTTGGACCGCCTGAACCTCCAAGCGAAGAACAACAAGATCGTCTCGCTGTCCAACGAGTCGTCGGACCTTCTGCAGCGCTTCACGCAGATCTTCAAGGACCTCGTCAATGGAGTGCCGACCGCGTGCAACGACCTCATGAGCCTCGTCGAGGACCGCGATGGCGCCATCAACCGCGGCTTCGAGAAGCTCCCCTCGTCGATGCAGAAGCTCGTCACCCAGCTGCCTGAGAAGTTGACGACTTCGCTTGCGCCCGAGCTGCTCGCCGCTGCCGCAGAAAGCCAGGGCCTCAAGGCCGAGACCGAAATCGGAGTCAAGGAGGCAGCGAAGAAGCTTTTTATGCCGGGGAACATTACGGAGCTGGTGACGAAGCCCGGGGCCGTTGTGAGCATGCTCAAGGCGATCGTCAACGCGCTGAAGCTGCGGTGGCCAGCCGTCATGGGAACCAACGTAGTCTGGAGCGTTGCCCTCTTCTGTAAGTTTCCCAAACCCCGTCCAGCTCTTACCACTTGCTAACGCCTTTCCTAGTGCTCATGTTCGTGCTTTGGTATTGTCACAAACGCGGTCGCGAAGTCCGCCTGGAGAAGGCGAAGGCCGATGGCGAAACCACCATCGATGGAAGTGACCGCATCGAAGAGCTCCCCGATGACCCGCTTCTCCCTGCGCCGGAACCAACCTCGTCGCGCAGTGTACAGGACCAGCTAAGGGCGTCATCAGAGCCGGTATCGCCGCTGTCGGATTTGCCGCCCCCACCGGTTGGGCGGGATGCGGTCTTGGAGCCGGCTCGTCGCTGAGGCTGGCCCTTCTGCTACGGTTGCGGAGGGGAAGCGAAGATAGTTACAACGGTAATGAGTGCGTTATGGATGGGATACGGGTGGGAAAGGGATCGACATTACACATATGGATAAGGATACCTAGCGAGTCTCGTTTTTATGAGTATTACGTAGATGAATGACATGTCTGTTTTCCTGCGATTTACGCAGCGGGTATCTCTGGGGCCAACCGAAACCAAACACCGTGATGCATCGCTATAGCATTTCCTTCCTTTTAATAATCGTCCTGAACCAGTTCCTTGATCTCTTCCCTGCCAGGGGCCAAAGCCACGGCCTCGCTCTTGTCACTGACTCCTTGGCGATCCGTTGCGCCTCCCCCATCTTGCATCCAAAAGTCTACCTCATCGATGATGTCGTAGACGATGTCCTCGGCGATCTGGTCGCAGTAACGAGAGGACACGGCGTGGACCTTAGCCAAGCGCCCTCCAGCGACGCGGACCATGTCGACCTCACCGCCGGTCGTGTCGTATCCGGGGGGCGGATACCAGAAGTCCGGCCCGAAGTTGACCTCTACGGCACCGCCGCGGAAAACGCTGACGGCCGGGTAGTAGCCCAGCATTCCGTCGTCGAGGCCCTCGCGGGCGCCGACCTGGGCCGTGGGGCGGGAGGCCGGGGGCAGGAAGCCGAGGAGGTTCTCAAAAGCGGTGCCCATGAGGACGCCGTTTTTGTAGACGCGGATGCAGGAATTGGGCAGAGTGCGCAGGCTCGGGGTCGGGTGGATGGAGCCGGGGGTTTCGGACGAGCTGCCGGAGCCTGTGGAAGCCGGGTTCATGAGGTCCTCGAGCTCCTTGGTGGTGTGGTACTCGATCTTCTCGAAGTAGGTGTGCGCCTTGAAGCGGATAGGCACACGGTCTCGCACAATATTAGGAGCCTCAGTCGTGAGTGGGGGGTCGTCTTCGGACTGGTCCACGGCTGGATTGTACTGCCCCGACATGATCTTGCGGTGCAGATGCTCTGATGGGAGCTGAATCTCCAACCCTATGACGTCCCCCTCCTCGATGCGCTCGCCGGCAGGAAAGAAATCCTTGGGTCGCGACATGTGCACCTTTTCTCCAGAGACGTCTCGGATTCCGTAACTGTAGGCGTCGAAGCCAACAGGAGCATCTAGCGAAGCCTCACGCCGAGCCCAGCCCATACGGACATGCTTTCCGCCATCTGATTTGGCTTCGCCATCCTTTGCCTTTCGAATTCCCTGTGTGATCTTGCACTCCCAGTACGACCGCCCCTCTCTCACTGCGACATTCGCTCGAGCCATTCGGAACCCCTTGTCTGTGGTGACTTGGCGCGCCGACTTGTCGAAGAAGACATGGCCGGCGGCGTCCTCGAAGCTCATGCGCGGTCCGAAGGGCTCAGGTTCGGTCTGCCGGTAGTAGATCATCGAGGGGAAGAGGGGATCGGCGATGCAGTGGGTGTAGCGGAAGTTCTTCTTGTTGCAGACACTGTAGGGAGGTCAGCACGGACACCACGGCAGATTATCCAGGGAGGCTTACTGGTCGGACGCTTCGAAGAACTCGACTGTCTCACCATTGGGGACCTGGAGCTCATGATGGGACGTCATGACAGGCCCCCGAGGCAATTCGAAGTCAGAGGGTTTGGGAGGCGCGAGCTTATAGCGCAACGGACTGGACTTGCTCTGCTTTGGTTCCTTTGTGGCCTTGGGATCGGGGGTTGCGCGTGCGCTGTCGCCGCCGAGGGCGCCGCCCTTGGACTCGCGCTTCTTGAGTGTGTCCTTCTTTGCGCGGGCGGGCTTGGAGCGGGAGGCTTGGGCGGTATCGTCGGGGGATCTGTCGGACACTT
>JABSTB010001283.1:0-40574 GCA_013756995.1 Neonectria neomacrospora | reverse complement strand
CCGAAGAAGTCGCCCGCCGCAAAGCCTTCAACCTCCTCTCCTTTCGCCTCAACTCGTCCTCCTCCAGCCGCGCTGCCGAACCCGAGCGCGCCCCCGTCGATCGCCGCACTAAGGAGGAGCAGGAAGCCGACCTCTGGGCCGCCGAAGTCGCCCGCCTCGAGGCCGAGACCGATCGCATCATCGCCGAGCAGAAGAAACGTGACGCCGCTCGCGTGCGCGCCCAACTTGCGACCCCCTCGCCCAAGCTCACCAAGTATCTCCTCCTCGACAAGCTCCCCTTCCTGTCGCGCGGCCGGCGATCGAATGCCGCGACCAGCCAAACCGGAACGCCAAGCCCCAAGGCGCCGACCATTTTCTCTCTTGAGTACAGCCGTGCCAGCAGCCTCGAGGACTCTCTGTCGTCGGACAATATGAGCTTTATACAACAGGGCGGAAAGGGCAACTTCGATGCGCCCACCTCTGCTAGCAACGGAGGCGAACGAGTAAGCCTTGGAGTGGCATCATCATCTTCTGCTTCTAACAATCACGTCCAGCGCGTGACAGTCCGATGCCTGTCCTCTACCATCAACCTTCCCGTCACCCCAGATACTTCGCCCGTCGATGTTCTATACTCGACCGCTAACCTTACCGCCCATGACATCGATCCCAAGACGAGCGTCATCATCGAGTGCTATCTGGATCTTGGCCTTGAGCGTCGCCTCCGTCGCTACGAGCGCATTCGCGATGTCATGAACTCGTGGGACCGCGACCAGCAAAACTCGCTCCTCGTACTCACCACTGATATCTCCGAAAACAATGCCGATCTCGACATCAACTCGGTCGCTCGGACACCTAACCCTCCCCCTGGCTTCACCCTCCAGCTCTACCACTCTTCCCGCCCGGGCAAGTGGAACAAGCGCTGGGTTACTCTCCTCGAGAGTGGCCAGATGTTCGCTTCCAAGAAGCCCGATGCCAAGGCCTCGGACAAGGACAGCATCGCCCTGTGCCACTTGTCCGACTTTGACATCTACACGCCTCGAGAGAGTGAGGTCAAGCGCCATCTCAAGGCGCCCCGTAGATTCTGCTACGCCGTCAAAAGCCAGCAGAAGACGGTTGTCTTCCCCAACGGTGAAAACTTTGTTCACTTCTTCTGTGCCGAGGATGCCCAGCTGGCTCAGCGTTTCCGCGAACTCGTGCAGGGCTGGCGTAGCTGGTACCTGGTCACCAAGCAGCTTGATTTCGAGAAGAAGCCGGAGAAGCCTTATGAGCGGGTGGTGCCAGACAAGCCGCCTCGCATTTCCCACAGGTCGTGTCCCACCAACAACAACAATAAGGGTAACGTCCCCAAGTCTATCAGCACCGTCACCAACGGCTCCCACCGTCTCAAGGTCTCGGTCGACGAGAGCCCATATACTATTGGTGCCTTCCAACCCCTTATTGACCTGAACCGCTTTGACAAGCCCATCGAGGATTTTGGCAAGGACTTCGAGGCTGTTCCCCCGCCCAAGCCCAAGCCTGTTCACAAGCCTCAGCCTGTGGCTCAGAAGCCCAAGGTCCTAACCAGGCAGGCATCGAAAGGGCCGTCGACGCCGCAAACCCCCCAGAATGAGGGCGCGTTCTCCCCCGGTGGCTTGCTCGGCAAGGGATACGAGCAGAAACGTCAGATGGCCGAGTATACTGACCGAACTGAGCGGGCTTCCAGCAGCTCGCAGGCCTACTCTGACGGACCCTTCACCGATGGTCCTTCGCTTCTCAACGCCATCAACTCTCCAGTCTCTCCCCCAAGGGACAAGAAACCCGAGGCCAGGCCCTGGCTGCCTTCGGCCTCGGAGCACTCGGCTCGCTCCCGCAGCAAGTCTGTCCACTCCACGCAGCGGACGCCCGTGCCTGCCAACAAGGACAACATGGCCAAGACAACTAGCCCGACCACGGCCATCGCCAAGTCAAAGTCCCATCCTCAGCCCCAGCCCCAGCCCCTCGTCAACCTCACCAACAGCTTCCCCGAGCCCCCTCGCTGGCGCGAGAGCAAGGGCCACGGCCACAAGGCGGCTCCCAACGGCCCGCTCATCAACTTCGCTACCGGCGGACCAGCCAACACCAACCCCATCGGCCCCGGTCTCATCCGCAGCAGCACCCGCGGCGGCAACGTCAACAAGCCGCCGCTTTCCGGATCCGCCACCCTCTCCTCCATCGGCAGCACCCAGAGCAGCCGTCCCCGGAGTCGGTCCATCGCCGGCGCGCAGCTCCAGCCGTCTCTCCGACCCCCCGCTCCGCCCGTCCCTCCGCTGCCTAACCGTTCTATGCGCCGCGAGAAGGCGCAGACGATCGAGCCTCCCCGCGGCCGCGACCCCCGTCCGCGGGAACCGCTCATCAACCGCGCCGGCACCAGCAACGTGCCTAGCATGCCGCGATATTAATCAGAAAGGCTCACTCACCAAAAGTGAGCGTTCCATTACGAGGCCACGCAGTTCATGCTCAGGATTCTTGAATATTTTCTAAACTTCACTTCAACCCCTTTTATTACTAGCTTTATTGTTTTCTTTGTTAACGGACTGGGAGTCCAGGCGAGAACAAAATGGTGTTTTTGCAGGTGCTGTGGGTGTGCTTCGATACCGCTGGGCTGGGGGGACGACGCCAGGAGGGGAAAGTTGTAGAGAAGAAATGCCAGAGGGTTTACGTCCTCTGGTTACGGTTGGTATTTTCGTCTACTTTCTTGGAATTCTTTTTGGTTCATTTCCTTTGTCATGTTTCCATCCCGGGCTTTTTTTCTCCAGGTCAGATAGAAGACACAAAGGACTGTTCATGTGTGTTACATAGCGTTTTGAACAGGCTCTGGTTGTCAATGTACACGGAAAAGACAAATAATATGTTTGCTTGCCATTGTACTAATGAAGTTGGAAATGGACTTTGGCTCGTCGTGAGTCTCAATTCATCTCGACGTATCTCCTTGTATGGTCTATCTCTCGTAACATTCATTTCGGCTTGGCTATGCCATAGATGACTTCCATGTGTCTTCCTCTTTCTTTTATTAATTGAGATTTCGGGTTGCCTTCTTGTGAGTTTTGGTTTTGGTTCATTTGCATTTACTTGGTGCGCTTGTAAATCTTGGCTAGGAAAGCCTCGAAGACGGACTTCTTGAGACCCTCGCTCTCATCGACGTTGGCGATGCGGGCGCGGATATCAGTGACGAACTTCTCCTCGTAGTCAAGGTAGCGCTGTTCAAGCTTGAGCTCATCGAAGAGCTTCTTGACGACCTTCTCCTTCGCGTCATCCTTACGGCCATAGTTCTCCTCCAGGGTCTTACGTTGCTCGGGAGTGACGATGGCGAGGGCCTGGTTGACGAGCCAAGAGCACTTGTTGTCCTTGATATCGGTGCCAATCTTGCCAATGAACTCCGGGTCTCCGAAGTTGTCAAGGTAGTCGTCCTGGATCTGGAAGTACTCGCCGAGGGGAATGAGGATGTTCTCGGCCTGCTTGAGGTTCTTGGGGGTGGCAAGGTTCAACTGAAGGAGGGCGAGGGCCACGGGGAGGTAGAAGGAGTAGTAGGCGGTCTTGAAGATGACGATGAAGCTGTACTTCTCGAGGGAGAAGTTATCAAGGTCGACCTTGTCCTCGGGAGCGGTGATGAGATCGCAAAGCTGGCCCATCTCGGTCTGGTAGGTGGTCTCGTGGAAGAGCTCAATGAGATCGACGTAGGCGGGATGGGTGCGGAAGTACTTCTTGAGAAGGGTGTAAATGGCGGCCTCAAGCATGAAGGCATCGTTGATGGCGATCATGCCGACGCCGTCCTGGCGGTACCAGCAGGGCTGGCCGCGGCGGGTGATGCTGCTGTCCATGATGTCGTCGGAGACGAGGAAAAAGGCCTGGAGCAGCTCGGTCATCCAGCCGAGGGTGGCGGCGTGGAAGTACTCGTCTTCGGTGAGGGGCTTCTCGAGGAGGAGGGAAACAGAGTCGGGGACGGACATGCCGCGGTTGCATTTTCCACCGAGAGGGTTGACTTCGAGGTTCTACAATTGCGCAGATTTGCGTTAGTCGAGTAACTGCAACGGCGACGGCGACGGCCGAGTCTTGGAGTGTTTGTGTCTGAGTAGAAGCTTACCCTCTTGTACCACTCGAGCTGCTCCTGAGGCAGCTTGTAGGAGCGGGCATGGTCAAGGAGTGCCTCCTCGAGCTTGGGGTAGATGGACTCGAACTCCTTGAGGGTAGTCTTTTGCGCCATGGTTGCGAGTTTGCGAATGGGTGGAGGAGTATAGAGAGGGGAGAGAGAGAGAGAGAGAGAGAGAGAGAGAGAGAGAGGTTTGGAAGGTTGGAAAAGTTAACAGAGAGAGAAATCACTGGAGGAGAAAATAAGGGAGAGAGGGATCGGGATTTAATTAGCGATAGCTCGGGAAGGAGGTGCTGCACGATAATTGCTTGGGTTGCTGGGCGCGCAACGCCGTAACCCGTTGCCCGTCGTCCGCCGGGTGCTACTTGCTGCTAACGACTGCCCCTCTTTCCCTTTTAGTGCTCTGTGGCGGGGTTGCTCTCCCTGCTGCTCGGTGAGATCCAAAACGACAGAGCGGTAGTTGCCGGTAAAAGCGCGGGAGCGTTCTGGTTGGTTCAAGAGTTGGCGGTCTGGCAGAGCCCTGTGGAAACCCTACGGCGGCTCTGGGCCTCTGGCTGGCCGGCTTGACGGACCTGACAGGCACGGAACGGCAATTGGCTGGCAAGAGCATCCCAACAAGACGCTAATCCTGTTCTGGGGGGATGATAACATCGCTTCAGATCTAAAGCACTCAGAATTGCCATTAGGATCTTCCGAGAGTCATGCCGTAAGTACCTGATAAACAAAATTAACCGCGGTTATCTTTCCTTTTAGGAATTGGCAATTTTTGGGGGGTTTAATTCCACTATCCTTTCTCTTGCTTAAGGTACCTATCTCCATTGGAATATATTCTCACTCGCCCCCGCCCCAGCGCCCTTAAATTCTGTGACCGTTGCTAACTAAAACGGCATTGCTACGGATAGTCTAGATACGTAGTCACCGTTCTTCACTTGATCCATCGTCGAGCTTTCTTCGGGCTTGCATTGCGTCTTCTGATTGCCTCCAGAACAATCGGACAAACTCGATTATACCAAGCCACGTCGTTTTCTTTGATCACTTCCAGCGCCTCCCGCAACCGCCGCTCCAATGCCCCATTCATCAAGATATCTACAACGCATTCAACATTGATGTTTGAATAGCGGAGACTCTGGACATGGGAATATACATCGTCCACTCAGGAGAGTCGCATATGTGTCGGTACCGCGTCATCGCCGTCCTTCTTCTTCTAGTATTATGCACATCCTTAGCTTCCGTCGTCTAATCAATCGTCAAAGTACCTCTTCTAACTATACTTCGAAGAGACTACTTCGACAGCATACCTTGCAATCTTCACACGCGGTTCCGATACTATTCACCCAATTGCTGCACCCCCACGAGCCCCAACGATGGTTGCATGGCCAGAGCATGGTATATATTTCTGAACTTCTTTGCAGGGTGTCAAAAGATGCGTCACGGAGTGGCCTTGTAGGATCGAATGTACTACTGTAATTGGTACTAAACAATTGACATACACGAGTTGATTCTGGTTCATAATCTCCTGAGCTTTTATCGAAACCATCCAAGGTGATTAGGACTCGAGGCTTGGAAGTGATTCGAGCTGCACGTGGCAAAAGGAGTGTGAAAACGTGAAACCCCGACTGACGTGCTTATCGTGACCCGGAAAAGGCATTCACAGCGTTTAATACTGTGATACATGCTCATATGCTACTCTCCCAGCCAACAGTGGCGTTGCTTGATTGTTGAGCGACACAAAAGCTTGATCCCGTGCAAGAATGAGGCTCTCTGCCCGATACTTCACCTGTTTACGTAGGTAGTAAAAATTCTGAAGCAATTCGCTGCCAAGGCTCGATATCGACTAAGAAGCCAACGTATTTGTTCCCGTGGCATCACAGGAGATGTTGAAAAGTCCTCGAGGAGCCAACGTAGACGAGGCCTAACTGGGTAGAACCCACGGAGCGGGATCATGTGGAACGTTGGTAGGTAAAGTAAGGTACAAGAAGCGTCAACTTCTAACAGCCCAGCGACGGGAGCCAGCACCTGGTGATGGAAGTACTTATGCATCGTTGTGATGTAAGTTACTGCCTAAACTCCTCGGCGCCAGCGAAATAGAAACGGTCAACGTTGGCTATCCTCCAGGAAATCTTCCAACTGCAAGGCAATTAGAACTGCCAGCCCCGAGCGACTTATATAATATTACTTTGCATCTATGATGCTCCTTCTCCTTTGTCTCCTCGTTGCTCTTCCTTCTGCAACTGCTCCAGCCGGTCCGTCAAATTCAAGGGTGTCCATCGCTGCGGCCCCTTCTCACGCGCCTTTTCTACCTCGTCGCAGACCTTGTCATAAATCCCTCGAAAGTTGCGCCAGATGTAGTCGAGCGCAACGGTGAGCAAGTTGTCCACGTGGACCGCTTTTGCCCTCGCGATGCGCCCGTTGATCTGCTCGTATGTGATGCCGTCCTTTTCCGTGTACCTCTCCAGCAGGTATCGCACAAGGTTCTCGTGCACCTCGGCCGCCACTGTTTCGTTCTCGCCGACCTGCCTTCTGACGCTCTGGACGGGCGGATTTCGTTAGACCTGCTAGCCCGAGCGCGAGTTGTGTGGCTCGGGGAGAGTTGGGACGGGGTTGGGGAGACCGAGGTCCTCACCTGACAGTCGACACAGGAACTTCGGTTAAGGAACACGTAGTTGGTGCACTTGACTTCTGGTGTCCAGCAGTGGATGCAAGGAAAGAGCCTCACCGGGCTGCTGGAGCTCATGGTGCTGGCTCAGAAGACCTCGAGGGTGCAACCGGGAATCCTGTCCCGTGTCGGGAGGCTCAGGAGGCCCGAGAGCTATTGATGTGTTGTTCTTTGCAATGCGATGGGTCGAGGGGGGCGGTTTGCTCGTCGGTTGGGCTTTCCTCGGTACATCATATATCATCCGCGAAGTGATCTGTGTTCCCGGACTTCAGTAAATTCATCGTTGGGGTCTGGAATGAGGTAGACGGATGAGCGTGAGGGTATCATGTGCCTACACTGGCCCATGCCCATGTTCACACAATCACGACGGATATCTCTCCTCGCCCAAGGAAATATACAAGGCAACAATGAAGTTTTACGAGGCATACTAAGGGATTGGTAATCGTCTCTTTCGTCAACGCCATCGTAGTACGACATCCGGGAGGGCACAGTGGACAGGGAGGAACTGTACGTGGCTCTAAATATGGCTAAATCGTAAATAGGAAATGGTCGTAAGTATAAAGAAAAGATGCATTTGAATTTATAGATCTAACACAAAGCATTCGAACTATTATTCGGCTTTTTGTGCGATTCACTGGTGATGTCACAAGCTCCGACAGACTTGCCATGAATTCTAGGAAGTGGCAGGGGGATTCGTACAGTGTGCAGATACAGTGTGTATCACTCTTTAAGCACGGACGTTCTGGGACGCGCCTGGGGCCATTGATGCCATCACCAGCAATGGCGAGGCCACTGACGCAACTCAACACTAAAGTCACACCGAATTCCCCATCTCCAAGGCGCGAAACCACTCCAAGTCCCATCCCTTACTGATTGGGGCGCCCGAAGCCAGCTCGCATGCGAAGTGCCCTCCAAACGGCTGCTTCTTCCCGCGCACACGCGACCCCGCCAGTATAGAAAACAACAGTCACGATGCCGCTGAGCTCCCACGAGATCTCGCAGCTACGAGCTGCGCTCCAGGATGCAGTGGTCAAGTGCTCTGAGAGGTGCTTGTACCAATCGTCAAAATGGTAAACACACTTCGCCTTTGGGTTCCAGCTTTTGTGCTAATGCCGCCAAAGGGCAGCCGAATTGCTGAACGCCCTCCCCGAAACGGACGAAGACGACGAACCCCTCGACCCGGCTGGTGGCAAATACACCTCGCCAATATACGCTACCAACATCGACCCTGAGGAGGCAGCACTCGAGGCCAAGGAGCTGAGCAAATACCTCCTTGCCAAGTCCTTCTTCGACTGCAGAGAATACGACCGATGCGCTGCCGTCTTCCTCCCCGACTCCCTCCTTTCCAGCATCCTCACATCGCGAGGCGAGAACCCAGCCGCGTCAACAACGAAAAGCAAAGGCAAAGCCAAGGCATCTGAATCCTCTCGGTCCGCTGCCGCAGTACCTCTGCCTAAGCTCAGCCAGAAGAGCTTGTTTCTCGCACTCTATGCCAAGTTCATGTCGGGAGAGAAGCGTAAGAATGAGGATTCGGAGATGGTTATGGGTCCCCAAGACCTAGGCACGGTGACGAACAAGCAGCTCCTCGTAGTAGGACAGTTTTTGTCTACCTGGTTCGAAGAGAGAAGCACCGAAGATGAGGAGGTCCTGGGCAGTCAGGGATGGCTTGAGTACCTGTGAGTGGGAATATGTGTGTTCTTCGGGAGGCCAAAACTAACGTTGAACTAGGTACGGGATGGTTCTTGCCAAGGAGAAGAATGACGAGAGGGCTTTGTCTTTCTTCATTCGAAGCGTACACAAGTACACTATGAATTGGGGATGCTGGTTGGAAATGACATCGCTCATCGCCCGCGTTGAGGATGTAAGCTCGCCGTTCTCTCCGTTGATGGATATCACTGACAAAATGCAGCTCAACACCATCTCAAGGCATTGCCCGCAAAACATTGTGTCCTACATGTTCCATCTCCATACTTCGTTAGAGCTGTATCAGCAAAGCCCCGGCCTAGCGAGCTCCCTCGAGCAGCTCCTGTCCATCTTCCCGACCTCCTCCTTTCTTCTCACTTGCAGTGCCCTATTGGCATATCACGCAAAGGACTTGATGGCTGCCGAACAGCACTTTAGTCGATTGCTGTCGCTTCATCCCCATCGACTCGATTCGCTAGACCACTACTCGAACATTCTTTACGTTTTGAACCTGCGACCAAAACTGGCATTCCTGGCGCATCTTTGTTCCAGCGTGGACAAGTTTCGTCCCGAGTCTTGTGTGGTCATTGGAAACTACTATTCTCTTCTATCCATGCACGAGAAGGCTGTTCAATACTTCAGGCGCGCCTTGACGTTGGATAGGTCATGTCTCTCAGCATGGACACTAATGGGTCATGAATATGTTGAGTTGAAGAACACGCATGCCGCCATTGAATCATATCGACGAGCGGTCGATGTCAACCGACGTGACTACAGAGCTTGGTATGGCCTTGGCCAGACATACGAAATGCTCGAGATGCATACTTACTCGCTGTGGTATTACAAGAAGGCTGCAGGCCTGCGACCCTGGGATGGCAAGATGTGGATGGCAGTCGGTTCATGCCTACAGAAGATGGGCCGGGAGCGTGATGGTATAAAGGCACTCAAACGAGCGCTCTTGGCAGATGCGTACTACGACGTCGGGAGCAGCTTCGGAAGTGGTGGAGACCTTCTTGGTGGACGAAGCGCGACAGGGCACATGGACCCGGAAATTCTCTTGCAAATTGCCGCCATGTATGACCAGCTGGGCGAAGAGGAGGAAGCCAAGTCGTACATGGAGCTCTGCGTGGCTCAAGAAGACGGCGGCGCAGCGGCCGAGGGCGACTTAGCTGAGTCCATCGCCATTCACAACGACTCTCCAGCTGGATCTGACAACGGCGCCGATGGCGAAGAGAACACGGGCAACGAAGGGACGGGCGTCACGGCAGCCACGAGCAAAGCTCGGATGTGGCTCGCCAGGTTTGCCATGCGCACCGCGGACTACACGACGGCCAATCGTCTCGCTGCGGAGCTTTGTCAGGATGGAGTGGAGGTGGAAGAGGCGAAAGCACTAGTGCGAGAGGTGAGATCGCGGATGGAGGCTACAGGACTACTTGACCCGCCTAACTAGCGGTCGCGGGCGAGGCGCATATGATGGCCGGGGCCGGGTTGAGTGACCGGGTCATTGAACGATTATTACGAAATTTATGAATGCAGTACTTAGAAACGGGGATGGAGGCTTGCCCCCACGGCCCAGCGGGAACCAAGAGAAACAAGGGGTCCGGTGGCCACTTGAGAATGTATAACAGGCTTGACATCAGGCCAGAGGGCTTTTTGGATCAGGCAGCCGGATCCTTTGAAAATGTCGTATCCGGTTCAAGATCAACGCGTTGACGGTAGTCAACTACCATGACCAAGTCTCGGAACCATCTACCGTGGGGTTGTCAACACTTGCCGGATGCCGCAACCGAGAGTGGACAGTCGGCAGAGGGGATGAACCTTATCCAAGGGAGGGCCAGTCAACATCGAATGTTTACAAACAATTCTGCCAAAGGAGCGTGCTTTGGAAAACACGCACGTCCAACGAGGAATGTAAGAATGATGGCAGGGGTTGAGGAGTTTCTTGATCGAAACTCAGCCCACACATGAGTCAGACAAAATACGTGCTCGTTTGACGCTGTGGATATTATTATGATTATTATTCTTGTTTGAGTGACGCCTCGCACGCTGTTCTTCTAGCCTAGGTATTTGGGTGTCTTATTAGTTCCTAGCGAAATGGATGAATTCGCGGTGCTCCATGGTGTCAAGGAATGGTGTAGCTCGCTATGGCCCTCATGTGGTGAACTCCGCTTCCACCTAATCTCCCCCTAACTCCAATTCTCAATCCGTTTTGAACATAAGAAAAGTGACGAGAACCTTTGTTAAGCTCTGTTTACCCCAGTGCTATGGGGCATAAGGAAAGTGATGGGAGAACCCTTGTAAGTGGAAGCTCTTCCCTACCCCAGTGCTGTGGGGGCATACTGGGAGGGCATTGATCACATCATCAAAGCGGCAACACCCGCGATAGCCAGAGCAGCGAAGCCGGCAGTGGGGTTGCTGACGGCACCTGCAATCACGGCGGTGGTTTCGGTGGCAGTCGGCGCGACGGGGACGCCTGCGGGCCTGGTGTTGACGAGGGTAGAAATAGGGACGTCGGGGGGGTTGGTAGGGGGGTTGGTGATAGTGACAACATGGCCATCGGTGGTGATGGTGATGCGGTCGGAAGAAACCGTCTTGTCGGGGTGGGCAGGCGTGGTGTAAGTGACGGTGCAAGGGCAGTCTGCGGGATGTGTAAGTGGCGCGTCTTCAACGTTGATGTCAGGATCGTGCGACTTACTGGTGATGGTCAGCAACATGGCATCGGAAGCTGTGTAAGTGGCGTTCTTGTGAATGAACGTGGTGGGCTCCTTTGCACAGGGCAGTCAGTAGGCATCCAATAGGGGCGATGTTTCGAGTTGAACTCACGGGGCAGTAGAACACATAGTCACTAGTGATGGTGGTGGTTCTAGTGAAGATATCGATAGTCGCGTTTGGTGTCTGGCCGATGGGAGTCTGGACAATGGTGATGTGTGCCAGAGTTGTCTGAACCGCGGGTATCTGTGCCACGGTTGTCTTGACTATAGAGATCTCGGAGACGGGTTCATCGGCAATGGTTATCTGCGCCTCGGTTGTTTGAACCGTGGGTGTCTCCTTGATGGGCTCCTCGCCGAGGATGGATACGACCTGGGCGGAAGCTGTCGAGGCAACAATCGCAATGGAAGCGGAAATCTGGGAGAACCTCATCTTGTCTGAGTGACGGCGGAAGTGGAGAAGAGAGTTTATAGTGACTATTGGTAGGCAAGAAGGTGCTTTTGAAGATTGAAGCTGAGAGTAAGTGATGAATGATGGTTGTGATGGCTGATGAGAAACTTCTCAAGGCAGAGGACATCCGCGGGCTTTGTAGGCGGAGATCTGATGGGCGTTGGCGACCCAGATTCCCATCGAAGACGGCCATAACCCCGACAAACGCACCCAGCGTAGCCTTGATGTCAGTTTCTGTGATTTGCTTCCGGATTTGGCAGAACTTGGAGTTTGCGATGGCTTCGGCCTCCCAACATTCATCGGAGTGTGGCTCCACCGAGCCGGCCGGAAGACACAAGATCCGCCTGCAAGCAGCTAAGTCGAGAACTCTCCAGATTTCAGCCGGTGCCAGAGAAAAACGGCACCTTGAACAAACAGGGGTTCCCTATCAACTCGGACCCGGTAAGCGTGGATCCTGAAATCTGACGGGTTTGATGTCATTTATCAGTAGGGCAGGCAGCAGACTGAGGCTGGGGTGCAACGATTTGCCAAAATCTCGCTTAACAACTAGTTGCCCGATTCATCAGCATTTGCATGGGATGTCTCGATTCTGGTTCCGGATCGATCTTGTTCCACTTCACTAAACCTACTGGAGGAGTTGCAGGCGCGTGAGGTTCGCTCGTAATCGTGATCAACACAGAACGAACCTGATTGCGATTTCGATTGCGCTGGCACAAGCAATGGCCATTATGGAGTTAAATCAGGCAGGCCATCATTAATTGTGGCTCCGGGATTCACCTGAAGTGCTCAGGTGTTTCGAGGTCAGACGACATACACTTTGAAGCGCCCGCTGATGTCAATTACGGGAACGACTTCCACACAATCAGTACGCGGGTACGCGTATAAGTCAGATTAAGCTTACCCTACATAGTTAAAATGCAAACGGTCTGTCACTGCCCACGTTCGTCTGATGCTTGCGGCTCGATAAGACATACCAACACGACTAGAATGCAAAGCTACAGCTGTGACTAGCTTGACAGCGTCATTTCGCTTGGCAAAGACGGGCGCTAAATCTTCGTACCGCGCCCCAGCCAATTACCCCTCAATTTAGACGGTGTGGATGGTAGAGGTGTGTGGCTGAACCATAAGGCCCACTACGAGCCTCGTGGAGCTACGTAGTATAGCTCGAATCCTCCCAATTGTCCCTCTCTCCATCCGTACCAACCAGGACTCTCGGTTTCCCGTTATGGTCAGCCAGAACCAGAACCCAACCGATTTTGGTTCCTCTGAGAATCACTTCACCTCGAGTCCACATGATTCAAGCCAGGAATTGTGGGGTCAAAACTGGTTGCATTCTGCTGTTCTCGTCGGGGACACTCCGTCCTCACTTGAACCTCCCGATAGTTCCATCACGTGACCTTCGCAACTAACACCTTTTTATCAAGACCTCGCTGCCACCCTTTAATGCACGTATTACAACTCCACAAATACACTTATCAGTCGGAATCTTAGTGGTTGCCACAGGAAACGCCGAATTTCGCGATGTAATAAATTGCTTCGTGTAAATTGCTTTTATGAAGCCAAGGGGCTCAACTGATACTAAGGTAGGTGCAAGGGGTTGAGGAGAGAAGTATAACAAGACATAACAAAACAACACAGTTCGCATGACAAACAAATCCACCAATTCTCACCACATTCTATCTGGTCAAAGGCTCTGGAGCTTAGCCTTAGTTGGCCTCGGCGCCCTGGGCACCACACTTCTTCGAGCAGTAATAGTCCATCTGAACCATATCAGTTAGTCATTCAGCTCCATGCACAATTAGTCAAGCGACATCTTACCTCGTCACCGCCAATGTGCCAGCCGGCACTGTTGCATACAGTGCCGTCCTGAGATAGTGATCAGTCAAAGCCTCTGCGGGGGAAAGGCGCAAGGAAACATACCCAGGTGCAGTCAGGGCACTTGTCCCACTGCTTGTTTCCAGTGTTGCGGTTGCGGTAGTAGTTGCAGGCGCACTTGGTGGCAGCGGGGAGGATCTCGTAGCTCTTTGCCCAGGTGTAGCTGACAGACCAGCCCGTGCCGCCGACGGGAGAGGTCTTTCTGTTGCTAACGCAAGCCGCAGCGTTGTGCAGGCCGGCGAGGGCACTGGAGCGGGCAAACATGTTAGCCGGCAGTTTGTAACGGCCCAAGGGCCTTGTGGGGAGGGAGAAACTTACCCCCCAGCGGCGAGCAGGAAAAGAGAGAAGGTAGCGGTCAGATGCATCTTGAATTGTCTGAAGGTTGGTAAAGATGATGGTGAAGAGATGAGTGACTGTGGATCGAAGTGTCTGATGAATTCAAGACTAACGAGATAGAACACAATATATATACACAATGCGTATCTATCTGGGAATCAAGAGACACTAGATTGTCAAGTTGCCAGAGCCTCAGAGTCCCCAGATGGGCAGGTCATTTCGTAATTTGGCCCCCACTCTGGCTCTCAGACATCTCGCACCCTCGGTTCCAGATAATCTTATGATAAATAACGCATGTGAGGCCCTCGTCAACGCCCGACGAGTATGTGCAAATCACCACGTTCTGCGCTACACCTGCTTGAATGGGCCAAGCTGTTCCAAATGGGACTTACACTCCTTCGTATCGTTCTGCAAGTCGGCAGCCGGCACCGAACATCCCCCCCCAAATCCACAAAATGTGAAACCCAAAACGCAGTGATACTGCCCAAGGCTGCATGGTTTAGAAACAGCGTAGAAGTGGCGTAGAAGGGCCCTGGTCTGTCTGGGGGAAGTTTGTTTGAAATCATCGCACCAGTGGTTCGTGGGACATCTAACCGTGCCCGCGTGACGCTGCGATTCCTCTCGACCAGGTTAGCTCGACTCAATCTTAGAGTTCAAGGCCAACATGGATGTCCAGTAGGGCGGGGCGAGAACCTAGGCAATAGTGGAAGGGTATCGGGTATGGCTTTATCTCACCTCGTATTAGAAAACGACAAGCGCGTGGGCAAATCAGAAACAGCCGTTTTTTATGTCAATGCGCGAAATTCACTTAGCCCGATATCCGGGCATCACGAACAGTCGACTTCCCGAAATGAGAAATGCGAATAGACGGCTGCCCGAATCGGGATTTGGGCAACCACGAGCTCCAAGGTACACCAGTTATAGGAGCATCACGAGTAGATGGCCTCGAAAGTATGGAATAGGTATAAAGACTTAGACATCCTCCTGTATAATCAAAACTCATCATCCATCACTCCAGTCTTCAATCCACACTTCTACTTGCACTTGAACACTCACTCTACTCCCCTTTCAACATGATCTTCCCCGCCGCCTTCATCGGCCTGGTTCTTACCAGTGCCGCCAGCGCAGCTCCTACTTCCGTTGAGCCGGTTGCTATCGACTTGAACAGCACCATTTGGACCCCCGAGCATGTTCTCAAGCCGGACGAGGTTATCCTCTATGGCGAGGGCGGTCGCAGTAAGTTCCTCTTCCTCCCTTCCCCTTTGAATTATACAAGATATAGCACTCTGCCATCTCGGAGCAAATTCACTGACGCTCTGAAACTGCAGTGGAGGTTGTCCATGAGACCGTTTACCAGCAGCTTGTTGAGGCGGAAGGATTCTCCCTCGACACTCCTGAGATTGATGAGCACTTCTTGAACAGCACTAACAAAACGGATCAACTGGATACCCGTGCCTCGTGCGCATACACCACTTCCCTCATCACTGATAGGACTCAGAACTTTATCGACTGGGACGTGCAGGTGAGTACCTCTTGCTTGCTGGTTTCCGCTGGCAGATTTGCGATTGCTAACACAGGATGAACAGATGAGCCCCGTCATCATTGGTGCCGGCAAGAACGGCATCGATGTCTATGTCAGCTCCGGATGGACCGTTTCCAACGCCGTCAGCGTTAGCGGTGATGCCGATCTCGGCTTCGTCAAGGATAGACTCGGTGTCACATTCGGTGTCAGCTACACCCGCACCTGGACCAGTGCCACGGTCATCAACCTCAAGGGAACTGTCGAGAACGGCTGGTCTGGCGTCATGATCACCAGGCCCTGGAAGACCCGCCGCTACGGCCGCAACATGCGAGGTTGTATCGGTAGCCTGAAGCAGACCGGCACCTTCATGGCTGATTCCTACAAGGAAGGCTCGTACGCTGGTGTCAAGTGGGTTTATGGAGCTATCAGTAAGTTGCCAGATCCGACTAAATCAAACTTGCCTCATGCTAATGATATCATAGCCATGTGCACCAAGAGGCAGTACCCTCTCACCCGCTGCAACGGTGGCGGTACCTTCAACTAAACGATCTAGGCTCTGAAAGTCCACGGCTTTCATGGCTTCCTGTCGCTCTGTTCAGGTCCCCTGTTTGTGAATTTCTGGGCTGCTTTGGAAAGCTCCACGATTTATGGAGGTTTTCGAGAATTGTCTGATTGTCATGTTTTCTTCACTTCTCGCCAAGTTTGTTGCTATTGGCAAATGGACATTTTGTTTTTCTAGATTCAAGTGCACGTCCAACATTTGTCTATTATAGATTTATCAACATTCTTCTTACACTAAACTCCTACAACTTGATGATGGCAAACCACGTAGAATTTTAGATTGAAGTTCTAGCTAATGATAATCTACTGTCTTTGTTTCTCAGTACTCCTCTCACAATGATGCACCTCGGTACCCCGAAAACCTGTAGCGAGAACAATCAACATCCCATCAGACACTAGGAAGAAATACGGGAATTACATAAGGTGACGGGTCGAATACTCTTAGAATCTAGCAACCATACCATTGAGTCTTCCTAGATAGCACGTAACCCAATTGTTGCCTGTAGTTAAGCGTACGATATGATATTTACTGCCGCAAGAGCCTCATCTTGGAGCATTAAAATCAAGTAAGGCGTTCTTCGCAATGAAGCCCATGTAGTCATGTATAGTGTCAAGCTTCATCGCACAATACTTGATAAAAAGTCCGAAGCAAAACTTGGTGAACTTGGGATCATTAATCTCAATATTGGGCAATCAAAATGGTAGCTACGGCACATCGCACGGAGACCGGGGAAAATACACATGAATATTTCTAGCTATCAGCATTAAGACTGTAGCCAACTTTATCCTAGGGCTCATGTTCTCAGGGCCTGTGTCCTCGAAGCTCAAGTCCCTGACGATTTAAGCTTGAAGCTTTTCTTGTTAGGTTTCAATGAATAGGAACCTGTAGATACATGCTTTAGCCGTAAGCCAAACCCGTAATACATCCTCTTCTTGAGGAGATGATGACACATGAGGAAGTCTGAAGAGCCAGCTGTCTAAGTGTAGATACCGCTACGGAAGACAGGTGCCACACACAATAGGAGCTATTCATTCAGTGCTCAAGACGTCATATGAGACTTAGACTAAGCATCATTAACATGAGCGCTGCTTCACCCCTTCCTGACGCTTAAGTACGTGGCTGCGACTCGATATATACCCTTCCAACAACTGCTAAGAAACTATAAGCGTCTTACATATTTCATAATAATAAGTTACATCATGCAGAGAGGGATGTTTATCGGTACTATCTTGATAAGTAGCCAGTAAACTTCATGGCCTGAGGATACTTTGAGTGAGGAATTTAATTTTGTGTTCCGATTATCCGCCCACACGTGTCTACCTGGACGGGTAGATAAGTTGTACTTTAGGATTCTCCTTCCATCCCTTCTGTCTGTTTTCTCCTTCGTCTAGATTCTTTCGTCTCACATATTTCGAGTCATCTTCCACGCGTAACAACGCCGCTAACGTAGAAAGCAATGCTATCCGCAAAGTATCACGTCTGTTACTAGGCACTCTCTGCCACCGCAGCGGCTGTCTATCATAGACTGAACACCAAGCTCGGATGCAGTGAAGCCATCTTTCGAATTCTTCTGGCTCCTCTGGGAGCTTACACGGTCTATCTGGTCTGGACGGGCCCTCGTCTTCGTCCAAGATGGTGGCATATTCTTCATTTTGCAGCAACCGCAGGCTTGATGGTGTCTTTAGGCTCAATCACGGAGTTTGTTTTTACCCCAGGAGTCAGTGCCAAGGAGATCAAGGAACTTGTTCATATTCTTTTGGTATTCTCAGCCATTGGCGCCCTTGAGCCTGCCAGGCAAAACGTAGGTTGATCTTATCCTTAATAGCGCTCGCGGCGTTGAACATGCCATACTGACATGTTGTAGCGGAAAGACATTGAGCCGTGCCTTGAAGGCATCTTGGTGGGTCCTCGTATCCAAAATCAGCCGCCGTACCTTAGTTGGGCTTCTCTTCTGGTGTCTTTTCTCGCAGGACCTTTAGTCGATATGTCTGAGACGGTAAGGCAGCTTGGATCTCTCCTAGCGAAGCATGATAACTAATCATCACGTAATATTCAGGTCTTCTACCTCGCCCATGGAAATATGTCCCCGAAATGGATGCCAAGGCCAGAACCACTGGTCAAGCCAGCCAGTTCATGGCATCCGCTGAGCCACAACACTGCGGGATCGTTGTTCACTAAATTTGTGTTCCATATGATGCTCCGACTAGTGGGTACGGGAGAGGTATTATCGACTGCAAACGAGGTGTAGTCTATTTCCAATAATATCTGCAGTTACTCTATCGTATTCCTTGTTCTATGAGACATTCATGATCCCGTGACTTCTCTTCTTTTTATTTAATCTAGACTCTGAAATGGATTTGATTGACGTTACATGGCTCTGTAGTGGGTATTGCAATATCGACGGAGGATACCAGTTCCACACACCATTTGCCAACTCTGTGTAGGACGTTTTCTGAACTAAAGCCCCTCCTCTTTTGAACCACAGTGACCAAAAGATATTCGATTGTTTGGATTGATCATTTGAGCTTTTCGTTGCTCAAAAGCGTAGTCAGTCACTCCCAGCTACACTTCATCATCTTTCTTTTGGCTGTAGGGTAAGAGTTATAAGCGAGGTCACATGATCCATGCCATGAGGGGTCACTGATGTGAGCTGAGCTGGTGAACCTTCTTCCTCTTCCGATAGCGCATCATCACTCTCATATTGCCTACTCAGGATGCGACACAATACGCCTGATCCTCCCTCCTATTATGCGGCATGCGACAGGCACCTTTGACTACTTGTTTGGCTTCTCAACGGCATGGTCAATGGCGAACAGGTTCACATTATGCGATGACGACCAAGAGCTCTGGCGTCCGCAAACAGCGAGCATCGCGTCAATCTACCCGCAATCAGTGCGCGAACCATGTGAACTACGAAAGAGCAAGCGCTCTAGATGCTCATGGAAGCCGTCTAGTGATGGCGATGACAGTACAGTACAGAATCAGATGGCTCTTCTGATTCACTCTACGTGGAGACTGGACGGACTGTGTCTACCGAACCTACTTCTGATCGAGTCACGAAGGTCCTAGTGAGAGCCCGAACGATTGCCTGAGCTAGTGTCCGATTCCTGGCTCTTGTTTTCCTGGGTGCTCCAAGCCTATGCCAGCGGACGAGTCCCTTCTGACGAAGTTCCTCTCATGCCCAACGGAGACCCTTGACGAGGCCTAGTATTGTCCTCGAAGGCTCTTCTCGAACCTCACTCCTATGAACTTGAGCAGCATATCTAAGCGAGTGACGTGTGATCCTGTGACAGCTTGAATCGGAAACTGGATTACGCCTCCGATGACTGGGAACCGATTCAAGCATGCCCTTGTACGGTCAGTAATGACAAATCCATTGGAGACCTCTAGTTGAGGGAAATCTCTGTACCAAGGCTTGGGTATGAACTCTGATCGATCTGCAAGGCCGTGACTCGGCACACTCTAAGGCGGCTGGGACCAGATTTACAGCCGGAATGTGTTGGCGACCTACGGGCCGACCTTGGAGTGGAGCCTACGGCGTCGGTGACGGAACTGCAGAAGCGTCTGTTGTCACAATTATCACCCCCAGGCATGTTCACCGGTCTGCCAAGGATGGGCACTCATGGATTTTCATCATTTAGGATGTCATTGGGCCCAAGTGACCAAAGACGCGATCTACAGTAGTAGCCAGAGAGGAAGGGACTAAAACAAGTGCCTCAATTGTGGGACATGGCCGTTGTCGCTTGCCACACCTCTTGAGGAATTCCTCGGCATCTTATTGATGGAACACACGAATATGAGAGGAAAAACTTTCACCACGACATGGCGAAGAAAGCACGGCAGACGATTGGGCGAGTCTACAACCATGGATGAAAGTGGGAGGAAATTCAAGGCCTAGTGGCGCATCATAGCTCCAGCAAGGCCAGGCAAGGAAAAAGAAACGGGGAAGAGCACGCGAGACGATTTACTTGGACGAGAGCACTGCCCAGCTACGGATCCTCCTCGTCAGATGGTGGGAGGGGTCTTGCACACACCCACAGCTCAGTCATTCGGGCTGGGCGAGGAGAGGAGAGGAGAGGAGCTGTTTCGTTGAAGCCCGAATGATGCGGTTGAGTGCTGCGAGGATGTGGGAAGCTGTCGCATGTGGGAGACTGCAGCCGAGGACGTATTGGGAGCATGTCCAACACGTAGCCAGCGTGTCACCGGAGCGTTCCTGAGGTGTGGCTGGACGGGATGAACGCAAGGTACCATTCACGATTATGGTTGCGTGCCAATGGCTACCGGTCTGTCCGTCCACCCCGGTTCCCCATGGCTTCGAAAGTACCCAAAGTGCTAAAGTGCTCGAGTGCTGCTAAAGTGGTGGGTGAATATCGGAGGTTCCAGCGTGCACAAAAACTGCAGCAGGCCAATCGGATAGTAAGGATGTATACCCGTGGCTGCATAACTTGAAGCTTCATCGAGAAGGACGGAGATGTTTCCTGGAAAGGCGGAAGCTGTTGCTGGATGCGGCCACCGTACCGACAGGACAGTTGTGTACTGTACGGGACGGGTCGACGGTCCTTTTTCGGATACAAACGAAGTAAAATGTTGACGGGCTATCCGTAGAATGACTGGGAAAACGACGCCGTTTCTGCAGAGTCTGCGAGCATTCCACTCCGTTTTGGAGGAGGCGGCCTAGACGGTGGACTAGAAGGGCGGATCCGCAAGACCGGGCAGTTTGCCAGTCTGCCTGGGGCCTCAGGCATTAGCGGCAGGCTTCCACGTTGTGGCCTGCCGCCTGCCGCCTGCCGAGCTCTCTTCCAGACCATGTTCCAACTCGGTATCTCTTCCGCGCATGGCAGGATTCTGTTGCATTCGACACCAGCAAAGTTTTCAACAAATTCCCCACCTCTTCTCCGCTTCGTTGTTTGTGTATCGCCGCTGGAGGTTGGTATCCTCAGGCTTTCTCAGCACTACCGTTCACGGCCCAGATCCATATCCCGACTTGCAGGGGAGAGCTTTTGCGAAACATCAACGTTGGCCGCTGATTGGCGATGCGGCCGCTTCTCCGTTGCACCCGCTGAGCTCCATCCGCATGGGGGGCCCCTGCGAAGGGGCACGTAGCGCTCGGCTGGGGGATGATCGCCCAGGAACAAGGAATTTGTTGGAAATGGAATGGCAGCACAAAGCTTACTTCCTGGCTTCCTTGGAAACCAGCCATCTCACCATTCGTCCATCCTGTTGCTTATTCTCTCATTAAAATTTCAACCAGCATCGGCCGCGAGGAGGCGGGTATTGTGGCTGGCTCCTCCCGACTCGCCATCGCTTTGCCGACTTCGCAGCGTGAATCATGGATAATGGCCCGGCTTTGGCCCTAGAGAAACGGTCGCTCTTCTAGGCTGGCTATGCAGTCAGTACTACGCGTTGGTTTGGCTTCCATTCTCCGCCATCGCATGCCAATTCGCCTAGTGCCCGTCAGGCAGTCCATGAGTTGTCCAGTGCGAGGCAAAGACAGACACCAGAGACCTGAACGACAGAGAGAGCCTGATTCAGGCAGGAGAAACCTCAGTCCACGTGTTGTGACCTTAAGACTCGGTCGCCATGATTATCCTCCTCGTCAGTGGCTCGACTGGTCCTGAAGCCAGCCTGACTGCTAGGCGGTGTGTACCTGTACATGCGGCCGTGAAGTGCTTGCAGACGAGCTTGATGTCAGGGTACAAGAGCCCTATTGAGCTATCCGCGCTATGTGTCTGCGCTTTGTCCCGCCTTCAAGCCTTGCTTGTGCGCTTTGAGCTCTGCTGACGGACATTTACTTATGATTTACCCCTTGGGTTTGCACCCTTGCGCAAGCCTACACGTACGCAGTGGCACCCACCCACACCCCCGGAGACTTTCGAAACAGGCCTCTCAGAGCCGTCCACCTGGCTTCGCGCAGGTACCAGGCACCGAAAGCAAACGCTGGACCAATGGTGGGACCGAAGCCCCTCGGAGCGCTAAGTGGGGACGCAGCTAGAAGAAAAAAAGAGCAGTTTGTGCCTGTGTGGCGGTCCCATCGCGACATTTGCTCCACTTGGGAAGCCCTTGCCATGCCCTCACCATGCCCTCGCCCCTGGCCCCTTGCTCTAGTCCCGTGCTGACAGCGGTTGTTGTCCGGCATGTGCCTGGCTGCCAAGTTCGGGGTCCTTGTTTTCTCTCGTCGTCGTGGGATTCATACGGTACGGGGCCGAAGTACCCCAAAGTTCCAGACGGAATCCCCTCACCACCCGGCTGCCAAAGAAAAATCCTTCGGGTCCTTGCCGCATCCTGTCGATCTACCAGATAGACAATGGGCCCGAGGAAACAACGAATCCTGCCGCACGTGTCGCTCTGTGGAACCGCGGATGAACGCTGAAGGAGGTGTTTCTCAAAACAAAGACGGCATTCCAGGGGAACCGCTTTCACCAGCAGCAGCAGACGCGAGGCCACTAAAAAAAGCATTCCCTGAAACAAAGGGCTTGTTGTCCGTGGGCAGTGGGCGGCTGGGTTCTGGCCAGCGGGTGAGCGAGCCGCCAGGTTGGTCGGGACAGACAGGGCGCGTGGCTATGACCGGGACAGCACCACACCACCGACCACACCACGACGACGCACGGCCACGAGACACAGGCTATTCCAGTGCGCTACGAGACGGGTTGACGGGAGCGGGCAGATGAGAGGAGTCTCTGGGAGAGACAGACAGAAGTGACTTCTGCCAACCATGTGTCGCCGCGCTGCGACTCACTGTGCTGATGGTCCACCGGAGGCGTCGGGCGTCCAATGGTGGCGCCGGCAACTCGGGTGGCCTCCATCTTGGTCGTCGGCCCCGTCTCGCTTTGCCTTGTTCTCACACCCACTGGGCTAGCTGCCGGGGAGGGGTGACGCTTCAGCGTTTCCTCGACAAAATCTGATCTCGCCGAAGACTGGTCCTGGGCGTCGGAGCGAGATGGGATGTGCCCACCTCATCTGCGCGCAGGTGTCCCTCAGATGTGCTTATAAAACGGGCCTCCCTATCCGCTCTTCTAGATCTCCTGGCCTTTTGTTCTCGCTACCCACAACTGTCATTTGTTTCATTTCCTGTCTCCGGACTATCATTCATTCTTCAATCTCCAAGCTTCTCATTCCTTTGGAAGCCGAGTATCATCACATTCCCTGCAAACAGCATCCCCTGAAGCAACGAGCTAGTTCTCGAGCATCTCACCAGAGCAATCTTGCCTCATAGACGTCTTGATTCAGTCATTTATCAACCGTCGAAACATCACATCAGCTTGTCTTGACGACAGCCAACGAAACCAACAAACCAACAACTTTTGACACAAACCAACAAACACCCAAAAACCAACCTTCAAGATGCAGTTCTCCACCGCTATCCTGGCCCTTGCCGCCGCCGCGTCCTCCGTTGTCGCCAACACTGTCACTTTCTGGACCCTGGATGACGTTACCCGCACCATCTACTTCACCCCCAGCGCCGGCCACGTCGAGATCGAGTCCGTCACTGTCAACGCCAAGAAGAACACCACCGTCACCTTCCCGGATGGCTACATTGGTAACTACTACGCCATTCAGGAGGGTGAGACCAAGGCCCCTGGCATGCTTGGCGAGGTCACCTTTGGTGGCTGGAACGGCCTGACCTACTTCGACGTCTCTGCCATTGTCAACGCCGCCGACCACGACAACGTCAAGCAGATGTGGCCTAAGAAGGCTATGCAGCCCATGTCCGGCTGCGAGGTCTTCCCTTGCAACAACGCCTACTACCTCTACGACGATGTCCAGACCAAGGTCACTGACGAGGTCGATCTCATCAGCACTCTGGGCGAGGGTTCCGTCTACCCTAACTAAGCGCCTGCCTGGCCTTTGCCCGGACGCCTTCTTCTGTCCACTCTTCTTCCCCTCGACGCAGAGCGTCGCTTCACGATGACACGAACACTTTACACTTTCCCCTTGACACTTCACATACCCCTTCACATACCCAACGAGATACCCGGGTTATAGACTTTGGGCGGAGCTGGCGGCGCTTATGGATGGAACAAAAACAAAAACTGAGATAAGAACCCTTGGGGGGGTTGATGCGGGCTCGCATTCGCTCGCTCGCTTTCTTTTACCACCCCAACTTCTCACAGGCTTGATGCCTCTTGGATGATTGGATCGGCAAGGGGGTTCGGGTCTGGCACTCGCTTTACCATTTGGAAACTTCTTACATTCGCTGAACACAAGAAACTCTTGAACTTAGAAACATTCTTTGTATATATTTTAGGGGTCGTCGAACCCCTCCAAAGACTTGAATTTTTTTGAGATTAAATGCACATAGACTTGGATCTACACTTTGAACTTTATCTGATACGCTTTTTGACGTGACTGCACAAAGGCGACCTGCTGATAGTTTGAGCACGAGCCCACCACGTCCCTTTGTTCGAGCTTCGGTTTTATTTCGTTGCTATTTTCGTCCGTGTGTTTGTCGCCCAGCATCCATCACCGTCTTTTGATGCAGGCCTTGTCAGAACACGTCAGACATGCATCCGCATCCTACCGCCGAGTAATCTGCAGACGGTCGTATCACCGACCTCCCCACCTGCTAAACTTAGACATCTGTCCAAAGGCCTCGTCGCACGATGCACAATCTCGGGGTGCCCCTCAATTTGTCTGTTCGTCTGTTGCTGTTCCCCCGGTCGCCCATCACCGCCGATCGCGGAATATCTCCCCCCGTTTTCGGTGTAGCCAGCGGGTGAATCCCAGATCGACCATTCGCATGGGAACCGGCATCGCTGGCAGGGTGAGGTGCCGTGCCGTGCCTGTTGATTGCCCGCTGTCGATCGCACACGATGTTTATTTCGACATCGCGTCGATCCGTCGTTTCCGGGAGAGGTATCGCTTTGGCTTGGCTGGTTTGTCGTGGGTTAGCTTCATCGCCAAGCAGCGTTGCTCATTTCCCCCGCAATCGCCTACGGAAACCGAGTTGTCGGGGCAAGAATTCCCGCGTCGCAGACTCTCGGGGGGATGCGGTGGTGAGATGTCTCACGACGTGGGGAATATTCCGTCCGTCACTTGGCTGTCATAACTTGCGTCTCACAGGCGTGGCACCAGCGAGACGGCCTGCCGAAAAGTCTCAGAACCCAGCGTTGCGGTTCTCGGGAAGGCGTTGGGGTGTCCCTTGGGCGTGCGACTCCAGATAGTCTCAAGGGACAAGGCAAGCTGACCTCGTCACCATCACACAAGCTAGGGAACGCGGGTTTCGGTGTAGCGTAGTTAACCAATGGGATTTGAAAGGGATTCTAAGTGCGGGAATATGGCTGTTCTCACATAACTAATCGTAACACGGTCTCTAACCCGGAGCCATGGAACCTCGCGTCCGCTGAACCCTGAAAACAAGCCCTTCGCGCCGCAGGCTACTTCTTTTCGTCGTCCTTGGCGGGTTCCTCCGATTTCTTTTCCAAGTCCTCGCCTGGCTCATCATCCTTGGGCTCAGTAGAGCCATTATTTACGGGAGGCTCTTCCACTTCGACCTTCGTAGCCTCGACCTTCTTAGCCTTGACTATCTTTTCCAAGAATTCTCCCGTGTCTCCAAACCCGTCGAGCTTCCCAAGCTTCGTTGCGAAGAAGTCAATATCGTGGAGCATGCTGGCATAAATGTTAGCAATGAGTTCTCTTCTGTCTGGTTCTAAGTATTGTTCTTACCTTTGGATGCCAGCCTCCGTCTTGGGATCGGCTTCTTCTAAAGTTGATCCAAGCTGGTCTTTGTAGCTGGAGAAAACGGGAAGCATGATCATCTGAATGGAAGTCTCCGGTAGGTGCTTCGTGAGAACCCTGTGCAGTGTGCTGGTCTCTTTCGCAAGCGTTTCCATGTAAGGATGAACGCTCTTAGTACCCTCCGAATCCCAATCGATGGCCTTCATATTCCTAGAGTGGATAGTGGCTCGACCGCTCATGATATCAACCAGCTTCTGGTAGATGCTGTCTTGATGTTCCTGAAGGAGTCGCCTGATCTTGTCAAACTCACCCATGAGGCTGGAAACATTAGCCCCAGAGCCGGCATGCCGTCGGACAAATTCTCGGATGTGAGGAATAAGTGTGGCAACGAATGACAGTGCCTGCGATGCCAGGGCCAAGTGCTTAGTGGTGATATTTTTTAAGCCCGCTGAGCGTGTTGCGCCAGCACCGAGAATGAGCTGCGTGCACCGGGAATTGAAGAGCTGCAGATACGCTATCAAAGAGGTGGCGATATCAAGCGTCATCGACGGTATTCCGGTAATGAGGTGTGAGAACTTGGCAATTCCCTCGAGGCAAAGAATTGCCGACTTTGGCAGCATGAAGGTCTCCGAGTCAATGGTTGCTGTCCGTACCTTTTCCTTGCTCGTTCCGTTGGTTTCAGCCGCCGCTGCCTCTCTATCTTCATTGTCTGCTTCGGAATAGGGCACGTATATCTTGTTGCTTTCTGTCCACTCGAAGGCATCTCGAGTGCTGCTCCCTAGGAGGATGTTAAGCAGATCCGCATTCTGCTCGCTAAAGTCTTTGGCATTCCATTGGTCGGACTCCATGCCTTGTGCGAGCTTCTGCATCTCAGCGTCACGATTTCTCTGCACAAAATCCTTGATGTGGCCATTAACCACGGTCTTCAAGGACGTGCCGCTTCTGCCAGATATCGACTCGCACTCATTGGCAAAGTACAGGTTGAGCGTGAAATAACGCAGGAAATGCGTTAAAGGTAGCTGAGCTGTCTGCTCTGCCCGGACCTTCAGCACCTTGACAATCTTCTCAATGGCAACATCAACAGCTTGGCCCAGCAGATTGGGAATATCAAGATTCTTGTGGAGCTCTTCCTGGGCTTCGAAAGTTGAATTCAAGGGATTGGTAGGGAAGCGATCGGGCCTTGGGCTTGCTATTGGTGATCTCAACGGTGGTGACATCAGTCCATCCCCTCGTGGTGGGTCTGTCAAGGAACTGGTCGTCTCCAGCAGCACCTTGACTTGTGTCGTTAACCTCCTCAGAGTCTCCGTGACCCCAACGTAGATCTTGATGAGTAGTTCCTCGCCATCTTCGGGATCTAGGGCACGCAAGTTTCGCGCTAGAATAGACGACTTCTCCTGGTTTGACAAATGCCGCCCTCCGCTTGCCGTCGAGACTGACATCATAGATTCGTTATCGTCGTCAGTGGAGCTCGGGAGCGGTCGTCGGATCAGATTGCGGATCTCTCTGAGAACAGCTTCTCGATATGCAATCGTTGCCGCTGCAATGTGTTTGGCACGATGCAAGCCGACCATGCTGGGAAACAGTTGGGCTTTCAGCTCCTCGGTAGCTGCTAGGTAAGCTGGGAAGACCGAGGGTGACCTGGCATGGCCGCCCCTTGCCCTGGTTGCAGCGTTGGTCCACCGAAGCAGGATCTCTTGGAGAGACACCGACTCGGAATGGCATCGCAAGTCGCGCATTAATATATTTTGGAAGTTCGACTCGTATGCCTTTCCGATGCGAGATCTTAGCGTCGCAAGGTCGGCATTGACGCCTTGCAAGGCAGAAGCCGAACGCAGATCCCGCAACTGGAAGTCAGGCTCGTCTCCAGCATCCGCATCTCGTTCACCGGCAATGAGCTTTTCCAATGAGTCGATGCTTGCAAGAGCCTTGTCCACCTCGCCTTCGTCGACAAGTGCCTCGCAGCTTACGACTCCGGTAGCGATCTGCCTGAGTTGCAAGACAGCATCGTTGAGCTGCTGAAGGTTCTCTCGTCGTCGTCTCTTGTGAACTATTTGAAGCCCCTTGGCCGCAATCTCCTCGTCGAGAGCCTCGAGTTCTGTCCTCAAGGTCTTTATCCTCTGGACGGAATCAGCAGCTTCTGAATGAAGTTCCTTGAGAGACCCGAGGGCAGTAAAAAATGTGGTGGATGCAGTCGAGATCGAGTTGATAAGATGAACCTCAATTGTGTCCATGTACCATGATAGCTTCTCTTGCAGGATTGCGTTGGTAGCGAGAGCTTTCCTCGGCGCAGCTGCGCTTCCATTAATTATGCCTTTCTCGTCGTTCTCAAGGGTGGGTGGGCGAATGACTTCGGATCGCTCGCTAACAACATCGAAAGTTCTAGGGTTTTCAAGATGGAAACCCTCGTCAAAGTAAACAGTCGGGATTGTCGACAATGGAGGCGGCCCTTGGAAAGATCTTCGAGCAAAGCCAGCGCTGGGCCTTCGGAGGGTAGGACTAGCGCCTTCGTTCGAGTTTAGCGATGTGAGAGATGCAGTTGAACCTTTGCGAGTGGGACGAGGCGCTGGCCCAGGCCTTAGATATGCATCGCCACCACTCGTATCGACTTGCTCATCTTGCATTCCCATGCGCTGGCTGATGTTCGCGTCGTCATCGTCGTTCTCCTTTATTCTTCGAAGCTGTTCGTACAGGGCGCCAACCTGCGACAGGTACGGCTTGAATTCGTCGACGTCGACATGGGTAATGTTCGTCAGAGCAACGGGGGGGATATCTCTCGCAGTCGGGGGTTTGTGTGCGCTCGATGGTGGCGCTGAAGTGTGAGGTTGCAGGCCGGTTCGCACGATAGGAGGCTGAAGGAGGGTCGAGATGGCTGCCTTGTAGTTAGCATCGGGCAAACATGGCCATGTTCAGAACCGCAGAACGCACCATTCTGATTAGATTCGTAGAGAGAAGCAGCCCAACCGCTGGGAGCGCTATCCAAGGTGCCCCCTACCGAATGGATTGAGCTTGCCGTCGACCCGCGTCGTGAGGGAGGCATATGATGGACTGAACCATGTCTGCTACTGCTGCGCCCGGCACTGTCAGCAGCTGAGGGTTTGCGCACTCCTCTATAACTAACCTATGGAGCGGGAGCTCCCCACGGCCCATGGGAGACAAGGACGAGAGGTTGTCGACGGATTTTGCGGCGTTGTGAGTGAACATGGTTGATGGTGGCCCGGCTAAGCCAGAGCAAGGAGCCGACAACGTTGTTGGCGGCTGGTATCGCGAATTACAAGGGTATCATCGCTAGGAAGAGAAGGAGAGTCACAGCCGGCCAACGCAGGCAATCTAGAGGATGGGAAATGGAAATCAAGACAAGAGCGCATAGATCGTCATCGTCAACACGCAGTTCGATTATTGAATCAGCACCTAGCCCGGATGCGTTGTAGCCACGACAGCTCCCGTCAGCTCCCCTGGAACGGACACGTGAAGATAACGATAGCGAGCTAAGACAGTTTGGACGTGAATTTGCTGACTAACGACCCTTTACGCGGTGTGCTCAAGACGCGTTCTAGCGTTCCCCCTTCGCGTCGGACCTAATTACTCGGTCAACGTGAAGACTGAACCCCTCCACTCCACATTACCTGCATCACCATCCAGTATCCCCGTCAGTTCCAGTCTCCGACACACGGACGACAACAGAGCAAGATCAGATACGCCAGACCCAAGTCGCAATGGATCGCCAATCTGTCTACTCTACGCACGTCTTCGACCCTAGCTTCGGCGAAAATGGCGACTCCCGATTGCAGCTGCGAACCCAGCTGGAGACCTTCATTCTCGACTTTCGACTGGACAACAACTTCATCTACAGGTTTGCGCATTCGACCTCGAGCCTCCGAGCTTGCAAGACTAATCCCCGCGCAGAGATCAACTACGAGAGAATGCGCTGCTGAAGAAGTATTATTGCGATGTCAACATCAACGACCTCATCAGCTTCAACGAAGAGCTGGCGCACCGTTTGGCGTCGGAACCGGCAGAGATCATCCCGCTGGTGAGCAAAGCGTGCATGTCCCAGACTTTTAGTATATATACTTACATTCCTGAAATAGTTTGAGGGTGCCTTGAAGAAGTGCACACACCGAATCGTCTTTCCCCACGAGCCAAAGGCCCAAATCCCTGAACATCAACTCCTCCTTCATTCAGACGCCGACGATGTCTCGATCCGAAACCTCGACTCGATGGCTATCGCACGACTAGTCCGGGTACCAGGAATTGTAATTGGCGCCTCCGTGATGTCCTCTAAGGCGACGGAGCTTCACATCCAGTGTCGGAATTGCCAACATCAACAGACCCTCCCAATCTTAGGTGGCTTTTCAGGTGTCTCTTTGCCACGAATATGCGCCCGTATCAGGCTTCCAGCCGACCCCACGCCGAAGTGCCCTATGGATCCATACTTCGTCATGCACGAGAAGTCACGCTTCGTCGACCAACAGATCATCAAGCTTCAAGAAGCCCCTGACCAGGTTCCCGTTGGAGAGCTGCCGAGACATGTTCTTATTTCCGCCGACAGGTTTCTGACAAACAGAGTTGTTCCTGGATCGAGATGTACTGTTATGGGCATCTTCTCGATTTATCAGAACAAGGCCTCCAAGAACTCGTCGACTGGTGGTGCGGTAGCCATCCGGACACCCTACCTCAGAGCGGTCGGCATTCACACCGATCTTGACCAGTCTGCCAAAGGCGCTGCAACCTTCTCCGAGGAGGAAGAGCAGGAATTTTTGGAGATGAGCAGACGACCAGATCTTTACAGTGTCATGGCGGATTGTATTGCCCCGTCCATCTACGGAAATCGCGACATCAAGAAGTCAATTCTTTGTCTCCTATTAGGTGGTTCCAAGAAGATTCTTCCAGACGGGATGAGACTAAGAGGTGACATCAATGTTCTGCTACTTGGTGACCCCGGTACTGCCAAGTCTCAGCTGTTGAAGTTTGTCGAGCAGGCAGCCCCTATTTCCATCTACACTTCCGGAAAGGGCTCGTCCGCTGCTGGTTTGACAGCTTCGGTCCAACGAGACCACACAACCAGGGAATTCTACCTGGAAGGCGGTGCCATGGTTCTTGCCGATGGCGGTGTTGTGTGTATCGATGAGTTCGACAAGATGCGAGATGAAGATCGAGTGGCTATCCACGAAGCTATGGAGCAGCAGACAATCTCCATTGCCAAGGCGGGTATCACCACGATTCTCAACGCCCGAACGTCCGTTTTGGCTGCCGCGAACCCTATTTTTGGTCGATACGACGACATGAAGACCCCTGGAGAGAATATCGACTTCCAGACGACCATTTTGTCTCGTTTCGATATGATATACATCGTCAAGGATGAGCACAGCCGTGAGAAGGACGAGACAATGGCAAGGCACGTCCTTAGCATTCAGATGGACGGCCGAGGTGCTGAAGATGTAGCCGAGTCCGAAATCCCTATCGACAAGATGCGCAAATACTTGACGTACTGCAAAACGTATGTCCCCAAATCGACTGCTCCCCTTTTACAACCAAACCACTAACACGTTCTAGTCGATGCGCTCCCCGTCTCAGCCCCGAGGCCGCTGAAAAGCTCTCGTCTCACTTCGTTTCCATCCGACGGCAAGTCCATGCGGCAGAAATCGAAGCCAATGCCCGCTCCTCTATCCCTATCACGGTCCGTCAGCTCGAAGCCATCGTCCGTATCACCGAATCCCTCGCCAAACTCACTCTCACCCCCATTGCCACCGAGACGCACGTAGATGAGGCTATCCGACTGTTCCTCTGCTCCACCATGGATGCTGTCAATCAGGGCAGCAACCAGGGCAGTCGCGAGCTCAACGAAGAGGTCAACCGCATCGAAGCGGAGTTGAAGCGGCGACTACCCATCGGCTGGAGCACAAGTTTGGCGACGCTGCGCAGGGAAATGGTTGAGGGCAAGGGGTATAGTGAGCAGGCATTGAACCGGGCGTTGATGATCTTGCAGCGCAGGGATACCATTGGGTTCAGGAATCAGGGTTCACAGGTGTATCGAAATGGAGCGTAATGGGGGCTATTTGGAGTAATGACGTGAACGGTCTTGGTAATTGTAGGTAGGTAGCCTGGCTATTTAGATGGTGCTATGAATCATGAGTTGAAAGCAGACATTTTCATGTTTCCCAAGTAGCAACACGGAAGCACCAAGGGAACCAAGGGAGCTCTCAGCGGAACTGTGCACGTTTACAGATATGATTCGAATTGAGACAGGGCTCAGGGGATTCACTAATGTATCTTGTTTCGACACTTGAATATTGACTAGGCTTCGTTTCCTTAGTAGGCTTGATCTAGAGCCCCTGAAACGTTTGTTGTGACTCTCCCGTTGTTCATTAGTCTTTGTATCAAGAAGACTGAAGAGCCAACCAACGCAGAAAAGTACCACCCTGAATTCGGACACTTGCGCCTTGCACAGCAACACCTAGGCAGCCCGGTAACAACCCCTTTGATGCGCTCGGCTTGTGATATCAACTAGGGCCTATAGCCGCTCCGGGCTCATCCTGACGCACGACCAACATCCACAACCGCGCGCATCTCCACCAAAGTTCTCTTCGACCAACAACACATCGTGACAACCGCCGGAATCTCGGATCCCGCCACTCGATCCATGATCCCGAATCCAGCCCCCACAGCAATGCGCTCCATCAACCTCCACTTAATGCCCAATCCTGCTCTTGACCGCCCCGAGGCTGAGGCTTAAAGCGGTCTCGATCTGGGCGGAGAGGGTCATGATTCGCATATGCCCTGCAGGAAGCACGAATGGCATGCATCCGTCGCTCCCAGATGACGTTCCTGCCAGGCGGAGCAAGTGGAGGTTGCGGCCCGGACCGTTGCGAGAAGGGGTGACTTGGGAGTACCTCGTCGATACCATCGATGTGTGAAGCGAGCGTCTTGAGGATGCATGCCCCGGCATGTTGTTTATTGGCCACAGGACATCGTGAGGGTGTCGGTTGGGCGACGGGCTGTGCGGCAAGTTTTGTCGTCAGCTTCACCGGTTGAAAATCTTATGAGAAGCCAGACCACTCAGAGATGGCAATTTCCAAGAAGGATGGGAGGGGCTGAAAGTCGCTGATCCCGAGCCAACGTAGCCGTCTTTCACCGCCCTTTGAATCGTTGACGAGAGCCTCACTTTTGGCAAATGGGTGTTGTGGTTGACTCCTGAGATAGAGGGAGAGGCTCTGTGAAGTTCTTGATGGAGGCTGAGGGATTGTGTAACCTGCCGATGGGCGTGTATGTTGGGTTGCGTTACCATCGTCAGGCAGGGCTCGGCGCATCCAAGTGCTCCAGGCTCTGATGTGGAGGGCGACGTGGTGTCTGGTTTGGGGAAAACGCCCGCAACATTTGGGCTGAGTGTCTCACGGCTCGAGTCCGACTCATAGGATGCTCTCGACGCGATGCGCTTGTTGACGTGGAGGGCTATAACCTCTCAGAATCTCGCTCAGGGGTTGTTCACCCACACTCCCAGGCCCAAAATGCCGCTGTTCCTTGAGGCAAACAAACACCGGCATCAGCGATGAGATCCATCGCTCAGTATCGATAGCGATACCAATATAGCGAGCATACCCAGGGCTCCTCTGACAACGAGCTCATAAACCTGTTCTGGGCATCGTACACGGGCCTGAAAGTGCGTAACTGGGCCTCGGCATCTTCGGCTGGCTTCTAGGGTCCAACTGGAGATGACACCACCATCGGTGTGGCTCCCTCAAGTCTAAACGAAATGCAATGCTTTACCAATGGACAAATGAGCTCTCTGAAAGCTTCAGCCCTTACACCGCCGCAGCTCTTGGAACCAAAGTCGTGAAGCATTGAGATATCACCGAGACAGCGACAAAAGCCCCTCCAAGGTCGGAATACCTCAAAGTAGCAAACATTTGGAGGTCGCTGGAGTTAATGCCTCAAGCCCCTGTGCAGATCAAATCCACAAAGATATCGTGGCCAGAGGAACACGACGTTGGAGGTCGTACACCCTAAGCCTTGACCCTGAGTCGATCGTTGGTGACTGCGACCACTGCAGGAAGAATGACAATAACTGGCAGGCCTACAACCATCAGTGCGATGGCGGCGCTGTAGGCGTATCTGATGGAGATCCACGGGGTCACTGCGTCGTGCCATTCTGACACTAGGCCATCATGATTCAAGCGAGATCGATCACCCCCTAAGGACTTCTCCACTGGAAACCATGCCTTGTTGCGGAGCCAGTGTGCTAAAAGACGCGGAGATTGATAATGGCAAGGTGTCGACTCTCCGAACCGCTGTCATCCATGAATAGAATGGCCCCCACTCTCTAGCCAGGGAAGAAGAAACAACGCTGCCGAGGGATCGGGGTGAAGCGTTTTGCGATCCAATCATTGCTCCCTCCCACCCAAGCTCGCTCAGGGCAAATCGAGATGACAATCGACAGGTCAATAGTCACAACGATCCGGCATCAGCCCTATGATTGAAAGGGCTCGTTCTCGGAATCATCGCATTTGCTTGATAGATCCGGGACTATAATTTCTTCGTCCATTCAAGCAAGCATCTAAGATGTCTGCCACAAGGAGAGGTCGTCAAGACCCACTCGTCTGGCCTGCGGGGGCGCAGTCAGTGATAGGTGGTCGGAGGAGGGTTTATAAGAGTCCGTTGCCGAGAATCAACAGGGGATGTTGAGTATTCAGACCTTCACGACGACGACGCCCCTGAGTCCTCAATTCAAGTCATCGATTCATAGGGGGACGACAACACCAGGCATGCGTATATTTCCTGAAGGCACAGGTATCTTGATGACTGCAACTAATTAGTTCGGCTGTTGTTTTCGACGTCAACACGGCTGGGTTGGGTATGTATCAACTTACCCTCACCCATTGGACCTGGGCTTCAGAGCGCAGCTCGGTTGGCACGAATCAATTGCGCTGACACTGTCTAATCTCAGAAATCCAGTTGAGCAGCCAGGAACTCCGGCCTCAGTAGCCAGCTCAAAAGGATCTTGGTGATGTGGCCTGGCGATGAGGCAATGCGTCTTTGAGCGATAGGCGACCATCAATGAGGTTGAGGCGAGGCGACGATGGCTGCAGCGATCTTTTCCTGTGCGACGACCTACAGGGTGAAAAACGGTGGGCGTGAGATGCCGAAGACCGGCTTCAGCAATGTGTGAACGGATCGAACCAGTACCAACACCACGGATATGAACGAAGAGCCCTCGTTTCTCCTTGTTTGCAACGAAGCGGACGTTTGCAGATTGAAGTCAACCGAAGCCGACAGAGCGAGAAGTATCGAAAAGCATCAGGTAACAGGCATCTGCCAACCTACCGTGGTTCGGCACTCAAGGTAAGGCGGTGAGAGGCTGACCGGTGAACCAGGATTAGGTTCCAACCTCCAAGCGGAACAGGGGGAAGTGGAAAGAAGCCACCAAGTTATGATGACCATTGAGGAACGGGTTAGAGCAGGTGCGTCGCTGTTGTCGTTGGCGATGCGGCGACCAGAAAGAGCCAGTCCCGCAACTGGAACGGCGCGGCGATGATAGAGATGTTTGAGCGATTGCGGCCTGCAAGCCATGGCCCGTAAGGGAGCTGTCGATCCTGGGGTCGTCTCAAGGCAAACATGCCAACTCCCTATCGCTGCAACGCCGGCTCACCTCCTTTGATCAGGAAATGAAGTGCCGCGGGCGGTTTCAGGCCTGGGCCGACGATGCTGATCACAGCCCTGCGAGAGATGACGATTCGACGAGATGACACACCTGTGTCACAAGCGAGAACCTACCCGGAGTCCATCATCCAAAATGATACCATGTTTTATTGGATGGCTGGATGGTCGCCGGGGTGCAATGCGGCTGAAGACACCTCCCTTGCAATCAGGACAGATGAGCCAGCGATACATGTCTCTTCGCCTTCCTCAGATGATTTACTTCTGTTGGCAACGCGATGGATCTAGGACGGCCGACAAGGCCTCGTGGACGAAATTCCCGGTGGAGTGTCGCGAAGGGGGTAGCCCCATCAAAGCCAGGACTTCCTTCGACTCTTGACATTACCTAGGCAACGCAAAGAAGGCAAATCTGTTGAGACGAGGCGTCGGAATCGTTAATCTCGATATCCCCACAGTGTCCACACTCGTTCGCGCACCCCTCGGACGGTTTCGCACTCGCCTCCGACCGTGCTACCAGCATCAGGGATGGGGAACTGAATGAACTAAGATTGGCGTCAGCGTCGGGCTGCACCTTTGGAGGTTCTTGGCAGATACAGATTATTCAATTCAACGACTCGATTCGAGACTGGAAGCGGCTTGTATTTGCGGCTACTTCCAGTCATTTGCAATCATCCTCGTCTCCATCGAGGCGAGCCCTCAACACAGCTTGGGTGAGAATCTCTTGGCCGTTCCAGACACGCAATCTTTGTCCTCGTGATGTGCTTTTTGATGTCTTCGACCGATGTCTGGCTGTTTCTTCCACCTCTGTACTCCGTATCCCCTGTGCGTACCAGTCGCCCTATCCATGCCACTGTTCGTTTTGACCCGGTCAACTGGTGTTGGACACTTGGACTTGCCCCGGCGCCACCCATGCTCGGCAGTCGAAGAGTGCTAGCCAAGTACGAATACGTACTGCCCATGCAAACCATGGGAGTAGTGGCGGACGAGGCTCTGCGAGGGATACCTCTGATCATCCTTCCCCACACCCCACGTTTTCCTCGTGCCTCCTTCCTCCCCCCCTAGGTGCTGGTCCCATCCTCTCCGTCGTCTACTCTCCAACACGACGTCTTTGTGGACCACTAGACCTTTGTTCTCCATCCGTCTTCATGGCTACGCCGGATAACAGTCCTTCCGCTTGCCCAAGGCTGTCCATTCTCGAGTCTTCACTGCGTCTTGCCTGATCTCTGTTGGCCAAGTGGCGCCTTGTTCCAAGGTCACAGTCACCGAGAAAAGGTTCGTGAGCATCCTAGTGGCAAAAGTCACGTTCGAAAACGCTCTGCTCGCTCATTAACAACTAACTTGTTAACTAAGTTACGCCTAGTTAAGATACATCAAAAGACATTAAAACGAAAGACAACTGTTTCCGACGTCCTCTCCACGCTGTTTCCCATTTGAAGCACGGACACCCAGCTTCGCTCTCAACATCCACGACCCAAGTTGGTTGCCATAACCGCTGCATACGCCAGGCTCATCAAAAATTGGGCGTTCTCGTTTGAAACAACAGCCTGGGTAAGAACAATGAACATAAACAGGCAAACCAAGTACATCGCGGCGTTTCCTCCCACGGACAAAATTCCAAGGGCCTGAATGACCACAGGAACGCCTACAAGCGCCACAAGGATGAGGTGGGAGATGGTCATAACCACCACGCTAAAAACCTGCTCGGAGTAGTCGAAAGACTTGTGGCCCTCATGGCTCTTCTCTCTGGTTTTAAACGGTGTCTAGCGGTCAGTTAGCAGACTTGCAACAATGTAGCCATTGCATTTGTTCTCTGACTGACGCAAAGAATTCTCCCGACGCTGTACTCGGGAACCAGCTTGGTCAGACGATTCATTGACTCCATCGGGCACGTCATGACCCAGTCTTCACGTGGGGCGTCGAGAAATCCGGCATCCTCTTCGCCAAGTTTCGGTTCAACTGTTCCCCGGAAGTTGTCTAACGCCTTGCCGTTTGGCTTGGCAAGTCCTTCCACTTGAAACGTGAGCAAAGCCATCTTGTCTAGAATACTCGTCAGCGAGGCCACCAATACCCGAGCAAAACAGCAACGCGGTCGTACGGTGCTCCATCACGTCGTCGAAGATTTGCTCGTTGAGTTTATCCAGACCACTGCCGTCCCTCTCTGTGGTCTGCAGTATCTCTCCCCAGGTCTTGTGGACCCGCTTGGCTTTTATGTCAAGGCAGTACGCTGTCTGTTGACGAAATCGCCGGGTGAACATGTACATGACGTCGTCTCGCCTGTGGACAGAGAGACCAATAAGCCCTTTTGGGATTTCTACATCAATGGTCAATCAGGTCTTTCTAACACAGGTTCCATGGCGAGAACTCCTTACCGTCTTGGCTACCGCGAGCCTCGAGATCAACACTACGAGTAGTGGATTCTCCATCATGATCCTGGGGCAGGTCCTGCATTGGCTGATCGGCTAGGTCAGAGCTGCCAGATTGGCTGCGCCCACACCACAGTGGCATAGTGCCGAGTACACTGAACTGCATTGTTGATGAATGGATGGGCTAATATGCTCGGTGTGTTCAGGACAGAAGTCGGAGTTGATCAGTCGAAGATAGGCGGGCCACGCATCCGGTATTTATCTTGCTTTCGATGTCGCTCTGTCTCGGCCTCGGCCTCGAGTCCGTCTTCGATCCCATCCCCTGTGTAGATCATGCGGGCCGGCCCAACACACAGCCACTGAAGCCTCGCCCTGCACCACCTCGCTAGAGAGACTCGAACGCGACAATGACCGATGCGCCTCACGACGACAATGGAGAGAGCCAATGCCCGAGTCGTCCGTACACCATTCTTGGCACAAGTTGGCAGATCCGGCCCACACTGTCTGGGGCTCTGGCAGTTGCCTCCTCGACGCCTTTCGGCACACCTTTGTTTCTTAGGCTCATGTCGCACACAGCTGGGTACTTTCATGTACCCTCCATGTCCCTGTCATTACTCGCTCCCGAAACGCCTCTGGCGCGCGCCAGCTTGTGTGTGGGCTGAAAGTGGCAGGTGGTAGACCACCGCGCTTGTTACGGGCGCCGGGAATACTCCACCTTGGCGTAGAGCGATGATGAACGTCCAGGCAACATGGAGACAATTATTGAGGAGGACGAAATTAGTCTCCAAAGCATATTTTAAATCTTTAGATTTAGTCTGGCTTCTGCGCGACGTATGTTTGTTTCAACACCGAAGCCAAATAATAACTAGCCTCAGTCCTAATATCTTCAATTTAATGCACTGTCCAGTGCAGACCTGTATCCACCCCTGTCCATCCCTATGTATTCTCTTCCTCGTAGGGTGGATTGGGCTCTCGTTTACTTCCACACCTTCTCCACGGTCCAACTCTGAGTTGAAAGCAGTCTGAGGAACGACAATCCTTTCCTGCCTAGTTTGTTCGTCTTATTGTGGCCTTCATTGTAATTCGCTTATTGTAAAGTCAGAAAGACACTAGATGGGTTCCAGAAAGAAATTACTTACTGCCTTAGACTACCATACCGTTCATCATATATGAACTTCGAGTCGGAGCACCCGTCGTTGCGCGTCTAGACTGCTTGGAGGTCTGTTGAGCTTGAAGGAGAGGTATCTGGTTTGAGAACCTTGCGGCCCGGATGCTTGGAACGCTTGTTCGAGTTCTTCTTGTCTGTTTTCTTGTCCGTCTTCTTGTTAGATTTCTTGTTAGATTTCTTGTCTTCCGACTTTTTCTTTGAGAAGAACGGAATGCACACGCGGCGGCCGGATGCCCTGTCCATGGTAGGAGATAAAATCAAGGAAGAATTGGACTTTGGCACAACAAAAGCGAGAGTCTTTGGTAAATTGAAAGAGGAGAATGATATCTAATGGACACAAGGAGATTCCTCCGGATCTTCCTCGATTTATACTCCTTCTAAGTGTGGATTTTGTAAATCACTCGTGGTCAAGGAGAGCAGCCGATAAGCTTCTAGCGCTTGGCGGGCGCAATGAACTCCACATAGGCCAACTTCGCTTCTTCGACAGAGGAACTCCAATTGGTGAAATTCTGTCAGTCCTAGAAAGAGGCGCATTACCAGGATGATAGAAAATAGTAATATATGATATCTGATGGGTGTTCTGGTGCGTATGGAGAGGAAACATTGCCGCGGGAGGGAACCGCATGGGCCGATATCTTATAGTGGCGGAGGGAAGCTGGCGGAAGGTGATGGATTTGTTAGAGTGATACCAAGGTCGCGCCAGGAACGCCCAGTAATCAAGGCACTGTGAAGCCTGTACCAAGACTAACAAAGCATCAACTACGGCCACACATTTGCAACGGCAAATGATTGTGTAGATCCGGAGTTCCGGTGCGCCACGTATCCGTGGTTATAAAACTGGCAGGGGATAGTTGGGATGAGTCCGAGCCCTGGCCCTACAACCTGGAAACTTGCCGGCTTGGCAGTGCTGAAGAGCAATGGTCCCGAGACAAGTGAGGGCTGACCCCTGAAAGACAATCTATCCGGTGTACTTGGTACGTATCATCCCCCATGCAGGGTGACTGGTGGAGGAATCACCCAGTTAACCGTTTAGCGAGACGTCCATCGCCAAAAGCACGAAAGAGAGCCCACTCACCCACTGTCACCATACTCGCTCCTCGTCTGAGGCGTCCTCTTGAAGCCCCACCTCTCGCTGGGAGACTGTGGTACGTGATGAGTTATAGGGGAAATAACGAGGGGTTGTGGGCGTGATCCTCAACCACAATAATCCACGACACGACCGAGAATAGCCAGGGGCCATAAACCATCAAAGGCTGGACCGCTCGAGTCCTTCCCACTTTATGCGGCTCTGTGTCCTGGGGGAGACCCACCGTCTAGCCGTGCCGGTGAGCGGGACAAGGGTGCCTGCCTTGTTCCAACTAGCTTCTCAACGAAGCCCAAACTAATTTACACCATCGTATCAGCCAGCATCTGTAGAGAGGGGAGAGCCCTGCTCGGCCGTTCTGGGCAGCGAGCGCGAGCACAGGCCAGATACAGGAAATAAGAGACGTACAACTCCACGGGGTGCATAGAATGGCATCCCCATTACAATCGAGGCAGCCGTTCGCCTTGCACAAAGAAGGGCAAGTAAGCAATGTAACTCTGCATGGGCGCGGAAGGAGGAGATGGTCCGAATGGTCCAGCATGTCGAGGTAGAGCTAGCAACGCCGCGGCAAGCTAGTACCATGATCTGCCATCGCGATGGACGAGACGATCTGGCCTAGGGCCTCTCTCCAGTGAAGAATGTTTGGTTTGGGTAATAAATATTGAGAAACGGGGCTCGGGGGCAGCCGCTAGGCCCAGGAGTCGTTCGAGAGCACCCGAGTACTGCAAGAACCCAGCGACAGGTCCCCTGCATCAA
>JABSTB010001282.1:0-19715 GCA_013756995.1 Neonectria neomacrospora | reverse complement strand
GTTGTGACCGCCTGGTCTCAAACTGGGCCGTGACAGTCGTCCATATGGCTTTGCAGGGCATCTGATGGGGTCCCTATTAAGCAGTGCAAGCATCATGCCACTAAGGGCGAGGAGCTTTTCCAGTCATTGCTTAGTTCCTCTGCGAAAAAGAAGTTGTCTTCGGCTTCGCCTAAGCTTACTCCCATTTGATGTCATTGCAGAAGCGTCCAACCTTTCCTCAAGTCGGGGATTGACGTGGACCATTTCTGCATATCCCGTTCTCACATAATAGTTAGTTTTGGTTCGGGGGAATCTTACGACCGGATTGGTGGGTATTGAGCCGGACGGGAGGGGCTGGAGAAGCATACATTTGGGCGGTTGCATGCAAGAGGGCTATAGCCAGATTCCAGATTGAATAAGGTCCATTTGGAGAAACGGTATTCTTGTTTGGGGCGAAACGCGGAACTCTGGTTGAACTATGTCGCAGAAGCTGAATAAGAAGCCATGGGCCTTGTTACCATTAATTATATCTATCTTAGGCATGATGCATTGGGTGAGGATCTTGTATTATGATGGCGTCACAGGCAAGCCTTTCAGTAGAAATAACAAATTCGCTGTCAACTTGAATCATTCACACACTGAGTACAACATTCTCTACAATACACTGACGATAGTTATACAACGACAACTTGCATAAAATAAAGGCCAGAGTATATGTTCGGATTAGATTCTGGGAATCCAAATCACCTGCAATCTCCACATAACAGTACAAGGTATGGTTCCGCTCTTGGTCTGCATCCTTGCTTCAACGCGGGACCTTTTTATACGTCTCGTGAGCAACTTGTTCAATGGTCCTATTCCATTTGAGGGCAGCCTTTTCCCTCGTATTCAGTCCTACTGGTGCATCAGAGTAACAGGCTCCTAGCTCGGCTCTATTACACCCCAAGCCCTGATAAACAGTGCAACTAGGAAGAAGCCATAGCGACCCGTCCTGTCGTTCCGCAAAATGATAGGCCCAAGCATTTCAGAGTCTCTTCACCTTTAACCCGAGTTGGTTAGGTGCCGTTATCACTAAAATATTCGTTATGCTGATGCATCACCAATCAATACGCGTAGATGACGTCAGCCAGCTCTCATCCATCCGTTGCTCAAAAAGGGCAAGACGTCACGCGACACACCACGAACCTGTTTGCGATATTTATTTCTTTTCATGACACAAGTTCTGAAACGTCTTTGATCCCTTTCACATTATTCTGGAGTCAAAATTGGCTTGTGATTAGAATAACTCCTCTTTGTTCTTCTATCATAAATGCCTTCGTTATGTGGTCCTTCATACAACGCCGCCAGATCGCCAAACAGGTGAAGCTCGACCTCGGAAAAGACCCTGCGTACCTGGAGAAAGGCAGAGAATTTGATCAACGAAAGCGACGCATTTCTTCGCCCAGCCTCGACAGACAAGCCGAGGAACAGAATCGCCAAGACAGCCCCCGACAAGGGGACCGAGACCTCATCCTAGTGCGAAGTGAGGCAGAAGACGATCCCCTAAACCCATTAAACTGGCCTGTTCTCTCAAGGACCAAGAATATATTTATCCTATGCTTCCTCATATTTACCCAGGCATGGGCTGGTGCGGCAGAGTCAATGGGTAACGCGGCCGCCAGTCAAGAATTCAAAGTCAGCAAAGTGGTCGAGAACGTGTCAACAGCAGTTTATCTCTTCGGTGTTGGAACTGGTGCCCTCTTCGCTGGCCCGATTTCAGAAACTGTGGGGAGGAATCCCACCTATCTAGTGGCAACCTTTTGCTATCTTTGCTTCGTCCTTGGGTCCGCGCTGACGCCCACATTCGGTGGCCAAGTCGTGTGCCGATATTTTGTAGGTTTATCGGCTAGTGCTACGCTCACTATCAACGGTGCAAGTGTGAACGACCAGTTTCGCCCGGTCAAGAGAGCCTTGGTCTTCCCGATTGTTGCTTGGGCAAATGTGGCAGGTAAGCCGGCCTTGACATGAATCTTACTGAACCATTGGTTTGCTGACTGCCCAAGCTCCCGTCATCGCACCCGTAGCAAGTGGCTGGATTGTATCCAACCCAAGACTGGGCTGGCGTTGGACCGACTGGGTAACGTTGATTATATCCGGGGCAGCTTTTCTCATCGCGCTGCTGTTTCTTCCTGAGACGTATTTCCCCATTCTCTTGGACTGGAAAGCAAAGGAACTTCGTCGTATCGCTAAAGACAAACGGTACTCTTCTGAGCACTCGCAGAAATCGTCATTCTGGAAGCAGCTTCGGCAAACTCTACCGCTCCCTGCGACCTTCTTCCTTACAGAGCCAGTTATCATCGTTCTCGGGCTTTACCTTATTCTGCTCTACATTCTTCTTTTCACCTTCCTATCGGGATTCGACTACATCTTCAAAGAAACCTACGGGTTATCACCTGGAATCCAAGGGTCCTGTTTTGCCTCCATCGCCCTTGGAGCAACTGCGTTCGCTCTATGTGCCCCCGGTCTATATAGTTGGGCACGTTGGCACACCGAATTTGTTCGAAGGGCCTCCTTTAAACCAGAATTCAGACTATGGCCTATGATCGTCACTGCCCCCTTGCTTCCCATCTCTTTATTCTGGCTTGGCTGGAGTAACTACCCCAGTATATCGAAATGGAGCGGTCTCGGCGCTTGTTTTGTTTTTGGCGTTGTGTTGATGGCCATATATGTCAGCAGCTATGAATACATCACTGATAGCTATCGAGATCATGCAGCTATTGCGCTTGCGAGCATCACGATGGCGCGGTATTTGATAGCAGGTGGTATGGTCATGGCAGCACGTCCCATGTATGAAGGAATCGGAGTTCACTGGACTATGACTCTCTTGGGTTGTATTGCCGTTTTGTTAACGCCAGCACCGCTTCTGTTCTGGTTGTATGGACCCAAACTTCGGAAGAAGAGTCCATACGCAATGACAGAAACGCACGGCTGAATCTGATTCGTCATTACCTTGGAGGTTCAATTCAAAAGATTGGCATTACAGCGGTCGCAAAGCAGGCCATAATTTTGATAGTAGCCTTGGTGAAGGCCTGTACGGTTGGGTTGGATGGACTGTTTATGATAATGATGCAAGGATTTCCGCCGTAAACAACTGCTTTTTTAAAAGCCAACTTGAGTGATGCCTCTTTAATTGTAGTTAGCATAAGATATACACTATGTATAGGTCATTAGAGAGATTGAACCCGTAATTGTATGACGATCTTCTTCGTCTGTCTCTGCCTAGAAAAGGTACTTCCCAGCATGCAAGATCTGCGGCTCATAACTGGCCCACGAAGGCCGTAGTAGAAGGACGTCTCCGTTGAGAACATCAAACAATGCAAATAAAATTAGATGCAATCCTGGTCAGATCATGACCTGTTCCGGTTTTATTTCAATTCCCAGACGACGGATCTGAAAGCGGGTAATAGACTGACACGAGTTAGTGGAACGTGGTGATCAAGACTTCAAGAATGGGGAGAAACTGACTTCTCCCGACTTTATTATTCCAGCAACGGGTAGATAGTTAGCGACCTCTTACAGCTGCGGCGACGAACTCTTGTACAGTTTGTAGAAACCCTATATAAAATAAAGCATGCTAATAAGATAGAGGGTAGAGTTTAAAGATAATATAAGGCTAGTTCTAAAGCTAGAAAGGAAGAGAAACACTACTGCTATGGAGAAGAGGTTCGTTAATAGGCTGCTTAACCCTATCTATGCCTTATGGGTCATGCAGTTAATGGACGACGCCATTCTGACCAACCTGCAGCCGAAGAAGTGACGCGTTGGAAGCCGAGGGAATCCCGCTAGAAGGAGGGATTTGGCGGAGGGAGTTTGGAGGGGGTAAAAGTCAATAACTAGGTTCAAAATCCAAAGATCTATCACCCCGTTAAGCTCAAGCAAAGGAAACACGTAATTCAGCGGAATGGCGGATAAGCAGAAACAGTAGTCCAAGCAGCAGTTTTAACAGGGATAAGAAGTAAGTATATAAAGAGTAATACTTACAAGATAAGGGAATCTATTTATAAAAGAGTAATATATACTATATATATTTTAAATTATACTATTATAATAGCATCTGCTAAGTCTTGACCGACGGAAATAGCAATGTAAGGCTCGGCGGCGCGCCTGTGCCGTACTTGGCTGACCCTGCCCAGGCGCTTCCGCCTGTTTGCTCCCCGAGCACGGCCTCGTCCATGGACTCGAAGAGATATCGTAGCTTCTCCGCGTCTGCTATGTCCGACCGGCGATCCAAGTTGAACATGCCGGACGATCCGGTCTCGTGCACGCGATCTCTGTTGTTATCGGCCCCGTCGCCACCGTCGTCCCTGTTGAAGCAAAAAGGGTTTTGGTGGTATTGAAAGGTCTAAATTATATGTCCTGTGAGGAGAACAGTTGAGTTCAGCTATGTAGTATCCACATCCCAGCCACCAGGAGGTCGGACCTTAGTCATGCGGTCTCAACAGATAGTTACTGTCGACCAATGAGGTAATGATATCCATTGATACTGGATGGAGGAGCTCAATTTCCTCTAGTCTCAAGCCAACATTGGAAAGATATGTCCCATAGTCGCAAACAGAAACACACCCTGCACTAGAATCCCTGAACAATACAGTAACCCAACTCAAAGTTCAAACCTCCTTGCCCTTCAACTCTGCGTCAGCGACACAATCATCGTGATCCCCTAGCAGCGTCTTGATGTCACTCCTTGTCCAGGCGCGGTACCTCTCCTCACATACGTTCCCCAGCACGCTGCTCGCCACCTTCCCCCCGCCCAGTCCGTACAGCTCCTGGAAGCTCATGATCAGGGGCCGCCACTGATCTGGGTCCACGCGGTTTGGATATCCAGCCATACGTAGGCTCTCCTCCACGTGCACCCGCAGCACTCTCACCTCAATAGCCGTCGCCAACCCCACCCGGTCGGGAAGATCCTTGCGAAGAGGGGTGGACTGCACAACCTCGCACTCCATTTGCACACGACACTCGGCCACGCGGTCCGGCTTCACAAAATCCGAGGGGGTGCGGGTCAAGTTGGCGACGGCCCATTTATCGTGGACGAAGCGGTAGTCACGCGAGCGCTTCGAAGCGGAAACTGGGTCGGTTCCGGTGGTGCCCGCGAGAAGGTTGATAGATGAGGCTTGGGTATCGTCGGCGAGGTTGAGGACACACTGGCCCGTGCGAAGTATGTTGCCGGTAGTTTTCGACTCGGAGTCCAGGCCAAGCATGCAGGAGTGGCCGAGCCACCAGGCGGAGGACATAGGAGCTAGGTTGCTACTGCCGTCCTCATTGAGGGAAGAGATTATCACAACAGGCGTGCCCCAGTAGAGGATGGCTGGGGAAATGACGGCGTGCTTCATTATGTCTGGTGCTGTTGTTCAGGTGTCGAAATAGCTGAAGTTGTGACAGTAGTTGAGAGTTTACACTTTGTTGGTCTTAGGTGGTAGTCTTTAACTCTGGAATAGTGTGACTTGAAGCTATTTATATATTGTCGCGGATCACCACCCTTAGAGTGTAACTCCGCGGAGAGTTCCAGTTTGCGCCTTTGTAGAGACATTCTCAGGCGATGTAGTCTGAAATGACTCACAGGCGGAGACAATGGCTAGTTAGAAAGCAACACATCACCATCGATACACCTTAATGTCAATGGTTACTCATAAAGCAACGGGTCTCCATCGACCCTTTAGTGCTAACTATTAATCCATGTATCCGTCCTAAGGCTAGCTTATTTGTCAGTTTAAGAGCAACGGGTCTCCATCGACCCTTTAGTGCTGACTACTGATCCATCTATCCGTTCTGAGGCTAGCCTATTTGTCAGTTCTAGAGCAACGGCCAGCATTGAAACATGAAGTGGAGACTAAACTTATAGGAAGTAGTCTCTCAAGGACGGACATGTACTCCAATGTTCATCATGTCGATAACGAATCCAGGCCCTTAGAGGACCTAGACAAACAGATGCCCCCGCCACCTAATTAAGCTTACAGATATGTAAGGAGTCTACAACCTCAGAACCGAACAGGCCGAGACCGCTTGCTAAGCACCCGACACCGCTGAGATAGCCAGAGAGCCCAAATTATTTAACGCCAGCGTGGCATCATCTTCCCATCAAATCGTCAGTCGAATCCCATAGAATCGCTCCCTCCAACATACGAATGCTTTCTTAGCTTCAGCTTGATTAGGCTACATCGCGAAATTCTATTCTGCATTATGCCCAGATGCACCGTTCTGATTGAAACAAGTCTGTGGACCGCCTTGACTTAATTAGCCCCTGATTGCAACTGACTCGGTGTCATCTAGTTCACGATCGACGCTCCGCTTCTTCCGTGCCAAACTTGGGCAAGTAAGTGAACTATGGCAGAGGTGTGTATGAATTTTATCAACGGAACCATGTGTGGCCCCTGTCATCCCAGACTTCTCGTTGCTTAAGAGGCACAAAATGGAGACAACTCCTGAGACCAGATCCATCATCGTTTGGCAACCGACGAACTCCAACAGGTGGAAAATGAAATTTCACTAGCATGACATGGGGCAACCGACGAACCCAACCTGTGATAACCGACGATCTCCAGTTTCTCTACTACACGCGCATCAGCATGCGCGTGTAGTAGAATACCTACTCTATTGTTTCCGCTCTATTGTGCTGTCTGAGTGGCTCTCGATTGAACGTACGTCCCACCTACCTAAGCTGCTGCACAGTTGTCCCCATTACCAACCATAAAATCCCCCACGCATCGCCACCCCCATTCATCGTCACCCCTACCTACTGCCACAGTCCATGCCTCTTAGCAACCAACTTATTGAGTATGAGAGATAAGACGTTGCTAAGTATCAGGTCTGTGCTGAGTGTCGCAAGTCATGCTCCGGGCAAGGTAAAAGCATGCATTCTCACCATTCACGAATAGGTCGACGGAAGATATAATGCGCCAAGGAACCTGGGGGATATCTCCGCTGTATTGCGTATAAACTCAACACTTTTACACTCCCGCGTAGTCAATGGGTCGGCCGAGGAAGAGTCTGTTCGTATCAAAGTCTCGCGAGTCTCATCATCCAAGAATAGCCATACCCAGCTGTATCTCCCATGTACTGGCTCACTATTGTCACCCTTTGAGTCGCGACCTGTTCTCCTCCAAAATCAGCCGTTTATCAGCCCGAGTAGAGTTGATACTAAGCGAGAGCAAATTCGTTTCGAGGTTAGAAGAACTGGTCTCCTTAGTGACATCGGTTCGGTGATAGTGATTTTATCGTAGTGAAACTCTATCAATACTTCATCTAACGCTGGTTATTACTGTCCGAATAATATCTCCTGTTCCTGTTTAAGGAAGATATTTAGATAGCGCTCTAAATACCCCGCAGGCCACAACAGAATGATGAAACTATTTCAAGTTTGATCTTGGTATTCATGGTTCTTCATCTATGTTTCTAACCGTCTTTGGATTTCGACCTCGTGTGACTGAGAAACTTGCCTAACATTGAGCCTGAACTGGGGCATCCAGTTTTAAAGCGAGCAACTTACCCTACACGTCCACGCCGGCCCCAGTTTCCCGCCGGCCCCACTCCACAACGGCCCCACCGTACCGTTGATCATGATAGGTGTCTGTATGAATGCTCGTGTACTTTGCAAAAAGGATTAAATGAGACTATCCTCGTTCCCAGCTGCAGAGTCTACCAAGTACTACTTTCAGACGAGATTCCAGCCAAGTTCCACTGTATGGTAACTTATACCCTGCTCTGGAACGAGAGAAGTTCAATTGCACGATCCATGTTCCTTTTGGTCTTCGGTAACAGCAGCCGAAAGCAGGACCCGGCTTGTTCTTAGTGGCACGGGCATGTGGGGGAACTCCGCAACTGATGAAATCATCCTGTTCCCCATTGGCTACGCTTGTGTTACCCCGCAAGACTCCTCGTTCTGGACTGCCAGCCTCTGTTAAGCCTATCCGGGTTCTGTGGCATCGTCACCAAAGAGTGCTCTGCGGGGATTACAAAACAGTTGACCATGTCTTGCTTGCTAATGAGCCATGCCTTCGTCCGTTGGGTTTCCCCCCACTGACAGAGGCTCGACTGATCGATTTGATTACCTGGCCTAATTACTCGCATAGGTCTTCACACATCATTAACTGGAGACTCCGACATGGACAATCTGGATGCAGTGTCTAGTGTGAGCGCCAATATGCAGTCACCGCCACCACCACGCTCAAAACGCAGTCGTCTGGCTCTGGCATGCACCCAGTGTCGAAAGCGCAAAGTTCGCTGCGATGCCACCGCGCCGAAGTGCCGAAACTGCGTCCTGCGTGGTGACCCATGTGAGACCTTTGATCCCCGGCACCCAAAAGGTCCAGCGGTCAGGAGATGGCCGACCAAGGATGGTTCTCCCGGACAAAACGGACAAGTACAACGACACGGATCCGTCAGCGAACAGAGCACAGCAAGTTCTCTCTTGAGCACCCGGCCAGAACCGCCCGCTCCCTTGCTACACAGCGCCTCAAGTAGGAACCACCCATCCTGGGTCGAGAGAGCCTATCAGGAAAACCAAGCCAGACAAGATGACTGTATGGAGGAGCAGACGAACGAGAGCCCGGATGTGGTTATGAACACTGATGACACCTCTCATCGAGTCAAGGTCAGGGCGTCTTAACTTGCGAAGCTTACTCGATGGCCTGTTCGCTGACAAGCAGTGCAGTACATGGGGGCCAGTAGTTCGCAGTGTCTGTGTAGATTTCTTGATCTATGCTTTGAGAGAAAAGGACTGCATCGAATAGGTTCTCAGTTTCGATGGGGTATGAGGCATGTTGAAGAGTACCCGTTGCCCTTGTCGCTAAAGCTGCCCGATCTACCGACTATCTCGGCCATGGAGCCATGGATACGCATATTCTTCGAGCGAACGTGCCCTATATTTCCCGTTCTGGAGCGTTCATCCTTCATGTCTGATGTACTCCGATTATCAGACGCCCAGATACGAAGTGGAAAAGGCATCCAGGAGGCAATTTCGTCGGCTGACGCTCCCGCCTTGGTCGCCATTTACAGTGTGCTCACTATTGGCCTGGATGACTCTGAAGGCATGGTGTCGGATACTGGGACAGCGTTCTTGACTGGCGCCTATTCTCTGGTTAGCCACTTGATCAGTGTGCCATACGTAGGCTCAGTTCAGGCTCTTCTCCTCCTGGCTGTTGCTCTACGTGGAAGGGGTAAGTTTGATGCATCCATTTTCTCAAAACCGGCTTCTTACTCGGAATGTTAGGGAAAGAAGGTCAGAGCTGGCATTTACTGGGACAGGCCATCCGAATTGGCCATTCTATTGGTCTTCACCGCCAGATCTTGACTTCGTCTCAGCCCACGACACTAACAGAAACTTCGCCCTCTTATCAAACGAATCGCGAGCTACGCTCGAGACTTTGGTGGGTTTGCTACGCGCTGGAAAAATTAATGGAGCTTGAGACTGGACGCCCACCGGCCATGGCAGATTACGATTGCGACCTGATGTTGCCCAGTAGCGAACCAAACGATCCATGCCATTACTTCGTCAAGTGGGTGTCGTTATCTCAAGTCGTAAGCCAGATCAGCGAACACATATATCGGAAGAAAGCCGCGAGTTCCTCTGCACTTCTAAACGAGATTGAGCGACTAGACCAAGCCTTGCTTGATTGGCTCGAAGGGGGGCTGGAAGGGGTCAAATTAGGACATCATCTTGCCCCAAATTCAGGAGGGAGCGAGGTCGAACAGCTGTTTGCGACCTTTTTGTCCATGCAATACCGTCAGGTGAGTATGGGAAAATGCAACAGGACTTATTTAGAATGCTCGCTGACTGTCTCTAGGCCCAAATCACATTATTTAGGGCATCCCTCGTATTCCCCGAAAAGTCCTACACTGAGGAGATTAGGAAGAATGCTTCCAAACTGAAGAATAGCCCGCGACTCCTACAATACCAAGGCATCTGCGTAGAAGCTGCGCGGTCCATGATAAGCCAGACCGCTGAGTTTGCAGACCTGGGGCTTCACTCCATTCTTCTAACAGCCACACCACCGTTTCTGGCTGCCTTGACTCTCGCTCTCCACACTCTCAAGAAGCCTCATAAACGTATGGGTCGCTCTGATGGAGAGCTTATCAAGACAGCAGCCGAGTTCGCCGCAGATCACTTTCGCCAGGTCGGCCAGCATGAAGAATTTATTCAGGGGATTTTGCAACTACCAGAACGAATGGACCAGCTCCTCTCCGGCGACGTAACTTCAGGGGAACAAAGGCGGGGGATTTCCTCACTACCTTCCCAAGATCTGCAAGCTACGAATCACAGCGATGATAGCATTTCGTCCAACTTTTTATACGGTCCAGGGATAGGGTCGGTATCCTTTGAACTAAATGACAGCATCCAAGATCCATTTCAGGATATGCCTTTAGATGAGTTCTGGGCAATTATGGAGGGAGACTTTACAGAGATCGGAGATAGCCAGCAGGACATCTTTTGACGTGTTAGGACTGCCTCGATTAATCCTCATTGGACCAGGACTGTCTCAACTTAATTCCTCGAATCCAACCTTTCGATCTTCGTTCCTCGCATTGACAGTGTCATAATGTGATTGGCACTGGTTTATAGTTGAGACACCTAGACGATAATTCTTATAAGAGTGATAAATATCTACCTGCAGGCATGACAACTATGCTTACAACTCGGACGCCTACACTGCCGTTCTCATTTGGAGAGCAATATACCAACCTCAAGCTTTTTTCCGACTATCCGCTGTGAGCAGCTCTACCACCGGGCCGATAAACTCCTGGTCGAGGCCAAGACTCGTCAATTGCCCAATCTTGATAGTGAGCTCATCAGATGTCGTGATAGCGTTCCAGATTTTGTTTTTGAGGTTCATATCCATTTGGAAATCCATGATGAGGTTCTGGACCCTCGGATACATATCCAGTACGCTCAATTGAGGGTTCGGTCCAAGCTCTAGCACAATAGTACTGTCATCGGCGGGTTGTGGGATTCGAACAGATAGCCCTGGAACATCCGGGTAATCTTCAATGGTCGTGCGGATATCAGACATGACGAGTCCGTTCGCCGAAACTGACAGAGCAGATGGAATGGCCATCAACGACAATAATTTGATAGACCACTCCTTGCCAGCTGAGTCAAACTTCAGTTGTCCCTTGGTTTGGTTGTAGTCGAGATGAATTTCGCGAGGGGTACCTCCGTCTCTTGATGCAACTTCGTCATCTTCAAGTTCTTCGATGAGGGTGAATGCGCCATCCTTGCCCGCCACAACAAGCACTTCAAGGCCAGACGGATTATGGCATCCGTTTTGAGGTGTGGAGTTCAAATCCAAGGGAATAATGGCTCCTTGGGGGGCGAGAACCGGAATGGTCTCGATGCTTCGGTGTAGCTTGACTTCTCTGTTTCCATCGTAAATCAGCCCAGTAAGAATGTCGACATGACGACCTGGAGGTACCCAAACATCGACAGAGGCAAATCCACTCCTGCGGTCGCGCGGCTTCACAATCGGAGCAACAAGGAGACTGGTGCCGAGATAGTACTGGTTTGGCTTGCTGTACGCTTCATCTCGATCGGGAAACTTCCAGTACAAAGGCTGTACGATTGGCTCATCCTGGTAAGGTGGCGCCGCATTCATAGTGTAGAGATAGGGAACCAGGCGGTGGCGGAACTGAAGGAACTTCTGCATCACCGCCGCGTGTTCTTTTCGATAGAGCCAAGGCTCCTTGGACGCCCACGGGCTGTTGGAAGAATGCAAGCGCATGATGGGCGACAAGACACCGAACTGAACCCAACGAGTAGCCAGTTCGTCGTCCCTGTAGCCACCCATATGGCCGCCGATGTCGTGGCTCCACCATCCGTAGCCGATGTTGGAGGATGTGGCTGTGAATTCTGGTTGGAACTGCAGGGACTCCCAGGTCATGATGGTGTCGCCGGAGAACCCGATCGGATACCGGTGACTACCTGGCCCGGCGAATCTGGAAAAGATGATAGATCTGTCGTTTCCTTGGAGCTGATGGTCTAGGAAATGGAAGTGATTGAGCAACCACAACGGGTCAAGGCCAGGGATTCTCGAGATGTGTCCTTGCTGCCAGTCGATCCACCAGAAGTCGCAACCATCATCCTCGAGTTTTCGATGCAATGTGTTCAAGTATGAGTGCATGAACTTTGGGCTGGTGGGGTTGAACAGAATCGGGGCTTGCGTTGAGGTGTCGTGTCCCAAGTCTTGAGCCATCTTTTCGTACATGTCCTCGTGGTGGTGAACTCCAGCATGAGGGTGATCGTTGAGTGTCATCTTAAGCCCCTTCTCGTGAAGAGCTCGGGTGAAAGCTTTCGGGTTTGGGAAGAGATCCTTTTCCCAGGTATAGCCAGTCCAGCCGGCATGAGGGATGTCGTCGCCGTGAACTCTATGCCAGTCCATATCTATGACTGCGACCTATGGGGACAACAAAAGAATTAGTTGTTAGATGGGCGGGAAGTAAGGAAGCGGAATAAGCATTAATTGCTGTTCATTCATACAATAGCAAGTAAAGGCTCGTCTGGAGCTTAAATGCACTTACCGAGAGTGGGACTGACTTCTTTTCAAACTTTTCCATGAGCTTCAAGTACTCTTTGTCATTGTAGGCATAGTATCTGCTCCACCAATTACCCAAAGCCCATCGCGGAAGCTTTGGCTGTTTTCCAGAGATGGCGTAGAAGCTACTCATGGCGCGCTTGTAATCGTGACCATAGCAGAAAAGGTAGCCATCGATGCGATCGCCCGATCGGCGAGGGGATACAAATCCATGCCCATCGAAGAGCATGGACTTGCTGTCATCAAGCACTGAGTAGCCAGCCCTAGAAAGAATGCCCGGCTCGACTTCGCAGCGTCCGTCGACGTTGTCAAGGGTTCTGGCTGTGCCGCCGAGGTTCTCCGGGACCTCTCCATACCGCCAATCAGCCCCCCAAAGTGTGGTCTTGCTGTTGAAGCTGACAACGAAGCCGTACTGGTCGAAGCGTTTCCGGTTGTATGTGACCTGATAGGAGGCTGTCCTGATGTTGAGGTATTCTTCGGTGTTGGAGACAGTGAATTCCGGGGCGGGGAATCGACGATTGAGTGCAAAGGTTGACGGACGATCCTCGAAGATACCATCCTCAGACCATTCATACCGAATAACAGTCTCGTTGATCAGTGTAAACCGGAAGTTTTCACCAGTCACGATGGCGGCTCGGTTGGCGATCGGGTCGTTGGGAAAGGTATATTTGTCCATGACGTAGGACCAGCTTGAGCCTTGTCTCCTTTTTGGAAGACGACAGACAGTCTTAGAAGTTGGTGACGGCGCTGAGGTATTAGGAGCGTTCCAGTAGCTCCTCGACTGTCCTTGGGGTTGTTGTTTGGAAATGGGTAATCTCAAATGTTGAGCCCCGCATTCGCACCATCTCGATGTCTCAAGATAGATCGCGGTAACATCATTCGCTGAGACCCAGCACATAAACACGTGGATGCAATCACAGCAGAAAGATGACGAAGCTTCTCCGCTTCCGGGTTAAATGTTCGGCACGCCATCTAATTGGTCTATGCTATTACGAAGGATCGTTTCTCCTGCACCTTCAAATACTGAGATGCAATAATGTTAGTGCCTCAGGCAACACAGCTGCCTAAATCAGTTGCTAATGATAATTAGTCTATAGGTTAGTGGGAATCCCCCCTAAAACCCTACCACACCTTTTTGTCCACATCTCAAACCTACCTTTCTAAACTACCTCACCCTTCTTCACCTCACCTTAATTAGTACGCTTGTGAAGCTAAGCCCCGGATCTGAACTGAGCTTTATTACACCTTTTGACAAAATCATCAAGATTCTCAGTTCAGGGTTCCAAAATGCCTGTCAATACTTCGAGCAATGACTTGGTACTGATAAAGGATATTGATCCGATGCATTTACCGACCTCGAATAGTAAATCAGGCTTGTTGAAGGCATCGGGGGAGTCGACAAGAAGATTAGTAATTGTTGGTGACGTCCATGGTCACATAACAGAATTGCGAAACCTCCTTGATAAGGTGAACTTCAACCAAAAGGAGGGAGATCACCTTATCCTCACTGGAGACCTTGTCAACAAGGGACCCAATAGTGCCGCTGTTGTTCAGTTAGCCATGGACCTCAACGCTGATGCCGTAAGAGGCAACAATGAGGACCGTGTCCTCCTTGTTGAGGCTATGAAGGAAAGCTCGAATCCAACAAGCTCCGACAAGGACGTGGACCCAGAGTTGACTGGTGTCTCTGTCGTCACTCAGGGAGGCGAGAGCCCCATGGTGCCACGGGCTTCTCCCAGTTCTGAGGAAAGCGATCGCGCAACCGCAGCTTCGCTCTCCAGTGCCCAGATTGCGTGGCTTTCCTCACTTCCGTTGATTCTACGCATCGGGAACCTGAAAGGTGCGACAGCCCCGCCCTGGAATGCTGGTGCCGTGCTTATTGTACATGCTGGCCTGGTGCCCTTCGTACCGCTGGAGGGACAAAATCCATGGGCAGTCATGAACATGCGAAGTATTATATACTCGCCGAACGATGCACAAATGATCTCGGAGAAAGAGAAGCCTACCAAGGCAGAAAGTCAAGATTTCGGTGGTGGGATTTCCGCCCCTCTCAACGTTGGCGAACACCTCGACGAGAAGCTGGGGCGAGCTGAAGACAAAGGAAATGTAAGAAGCTTGAAGGACATCCTGAAACATGACAGAGAAGTCGGGCGGCCCGTCGAGGGTCGTGAGGGGGTCGCTTGGAGTCATGTTTGGAACTTGCATCAAAGCTTGCTTGAATCGCCTGCCGAGCGAACAGCAGTTGTCTATGGCCACGATGCCTTGACTGGGCTACAGGTTGAGCCGGAGGTAAAACTTGGATCAAGTAACGAGGGGGCCGACACTCCGATCAAAGGAACTCGGTACGCATTTGGACTGGATTCAGGTTGCGTTTATGGCAAGCGGTTGACTGCGCTGGTTATTGAAGCTGACGTCAAAACTGGCGGCATCGTGCACCGGATCGAGCAAGTCGAGAGCAAGCTCGCAGAAGTGTGAGATAGTATGATGAGATGATAAGATAACCGGTGTATTCATGACAAGATGTTGCAGTCGTACTCCAGGAAACGCAAGAACAAAAGCTGAAATTGAGACGCACGCTTCACGTTTCCTGGGTCCAGGGTTAGATTTAGTACTGAGTACTAAGGCTATTTAATAACTAAACTTAGATAGGAGCTCGTGTTAGTAATGCAATAGTTTGTCAGTCCAAACAACTAACGTGGGGAGAAGGGCGCAGACATTGAGGGCGTATCCTTATCGATTAAATTGTGCAAGACTCATGTCATAACGCAGATCAGTTGGAGCATATCAAGGGAGTCGGCGGATCGAGTGCCGCTTTGCCGCTGCTAACTGTGTCGGGTGACAGTCGACGTTGCATGGTGAGGAGTAGCTCGGCGTTCAAAAAAAGGGCCGACCACCGCGATATGATTGTATACAACGTGGTTATATGTCCCACCGACCTGCAAGTATACGCGTCTGACACTACATTGCGTCAAAGAAAAAGAAGGCACATCTTTGAAGAATTCCACCAACAATGGGGTCCCTAATTCGCATTGCCGCTTGCCACGCTTCGCCCATCTTTCTCTCGGCTAGAGAAACAACGAACAAGGCCGTCGCCCTAATAAAACGGGCTGCCAAGCATGATGCCAATCTCGCCGTTTTCCCCGAAACCTTTATACCGGCTTTTCCAGTTTGGAGTTCCCTAAGAGCCCCGACTGAGAATCATGATCTCTTCAAGCGCATAGCACTGGAGTCGGTCTATGCCGACGGCGAGGAGATGCATGCCATTCAATCAGCGGCCAAAGCAGCGAACATCATGGTCAGTATCGGCATTTCGGAAAAGGTCCGAACAAGCAGCGCCACACTGTATAACTCGAACATGCTCGTCAGCAGCGAAGGCGATATTCTCGTTCACCACCGCAAGCTGATGCCAACTTTCTTTGAGAAACTGACATGGGCGCCGGGCGACGGGTTTGGACTACGAGTGGCCGAGACACCGTTCGGAAAGATTGGAAACCTCATTTGCGGAGAAAACACCAACCCTTTGGCCCGGTATGCCCTCATGTCCCAGGGAGAGCAGGTCCATATCTCTACGTGGCCAGCCATCTGGCCAACACGCATCCCGGGACCGAAGCCGCATCCTAACCACGTCGACGAAAGCCAAGACCGGTCCAATGAGGAGCCAAGCAAGAGCACAGCGGCCAACAAGATCCGGGCAGCGGCACATTGCTTCGAAGCCAAGTGCTTTGGAGTTCTTTGCTCTGGGGCACTCGGTCATGACGCTGTTGAAACCATCGCAGCTGGGTCTTTCGATCCTCAATTCGTCTCCCACGCGTTGGAACAGTTTCAGCGCGGTGCCACCATGTTTCTGGACCCAACTGGAGCGTTGCTGCAGGGCTTTACGGTGGATGACAGCACAGGGAAACATACTCCTACGGATTTCCTTCAGGCTACCGAGGACATACTGTACGCTGATATGGACCTGCGTGATTGCATCGAGGGGAAGTAGTACCATGATGTCGTGTGTGGCTACCAACGACTGGATGTGTTTGATCTGAGAGTTGATCGCTCACGCCGACAGCCAGTAAATTTTGTTGACAGAAATGTAGAGAGATCATAGGGGAGACAAGCCTCACTCAACCTCGCCAGTTATTGACGCATTCTTCATGGTTTTATTTCTTCTTGGATTAGCACACTTGTAAACATCCTAAGATATTCAGAAATGATCGTAAGTTTTGGACAATGTGCCCGGTGAACCCGAGATTATTACTCGAGACATTGTGCAAAGCTCTATTCATCTAACTGTGGTGAATACCTTAGCTATCAAGGATCACAGTAGTTAAGTATTCCCATGAGGCGAGGTCTTTCGTTGAAATAAAGCTAAAGTAATCTACATAAGTCGTCTGCGTTGATTCTTTGGGTTAAATAAAGAATAAACTGATGCCTGAAAGACGAATTACCTGATGATGAAATTTTCCTCATGAAACCTACTTGTTCTCTAGAGATTCTCGTCGCTTAGCAAATATCTCGACCAAGTCCCACCCTAAATAACAACAGTCTGTCCATTGCTGGCTGATTGCTTGAAGCTTAGGGTTTTTCCCAATTCGCCATCCTGGCTAACCCGCATATGAGAACCTTAAAGAGCGCATCAACCTCCTCAAACGTCAGTCCCTTTGTTTCAACCCACTGGAAGAAGGTGTACAGCCAGAGAAGGATGCTCCATAATGCATTGACGATGTAAGTCTTCCAAGCAATACTTTCCATGAGATAGGGGATGTCCCAAGCCTAGCTGTTAGGCCTGCTAGTACGTAGAGGAACATGGAGTAAACTCCTCAGCTACCAAGTGCAACATTTCGACGACCGACTCTTTCCGCAAGCCTGGATCCAGTAATAGCGACAACAAGCTGCCATATAAAAGAGATAGTAGTAAGAGGAGAAAAATGATATAAGGGTGTGTTAGCTGAGGTGGCCTGAGATGAGGCAATAGGGAACAACCCAGTGTCTAAAAAAACAGAGGCCCAGCTGTATGAGAGATGGAGTATGTCAGAAAGGTTGTTAGAGGGAAAGTTAAAAAGACAGATAAAACACTGCCAATCTCAAATCTAGAAATCAATTGCCTTATATTAGGAATGGCTACAAAGTTCAGCCCTCAATCTGTAAAATCCATCTTAGAAAGTAATGTTTGTTACTGATCTCCTTCCTGATCTCGCTAGTGTTGAGACACCCCTTGACCTTAAGCTAGCCTGACCCAATTGTTGAAAACGGGCTGAAAGAAATCTGCCTGCCCCTCATTCAGACCTCCCTGGTGGCTCTTCCTGACACAACACTGATGTTATACCAGTACCTTACTTGTTGATAGTAGGGGTTTTAAAGCTCTTACCACCACAGTACTGACCCCAGCCATCCAGCTGCTCCGAAGCCCACTTGATGATCTTGCTGAAGCCCTTATCGCTATCCTCAGCTTTACAGTAGAATGTATTATCCGAAGCGCTCAAAGAGCCAGTCTTACTGACTGAGGGAGGGTACTCGATTTGGAACACAGGCTTGTTCTTGGCGTTGTACGGCTGGAAGTTGGCGCAGAAGGGGTCAGCTCCCTCGGAGGCATTGCTGCTTCCGCGGCAGGACTCAAGGACAGCAAAGTCCAGGACATCGACCAGGGATTTGGCGATTTCAGGGGCGTTCTTCTGGCCGACAAGGAGAGGCTGGCCCTCCTTGGTCTTCTTGGAGTGGGCGTATGCAGCAAGGTTGGTGAGGTACTTGGTGTAGTCGGAGGACTTGAGATTAAAGCCGCTGGGGTCGTTGTCGTCCTGCTTCCAGGCATCGACGTTGTCTGGGTCAACACCGTCACAGCCAGTCGTAATTGCAGCATCCAGACGCGCCTTCATCAAGTCGAGGACACGGGCGTCCCGGATATCGAGATACCACTCGCCGTCCTCACCGACGTAAGGATAGGCGAGGGACTTGCCGATGACTTCCTTAGGGAACTTGCTCTTGTCTGCGTCCCAGTCTTGTACGGCTCCAGCGTTGAAGTAGCAAATAACGATTTTTCCAGCTTTCTACTTGGACTATCAGTAAAAGTGCGCCTATTTCTGGTCATAACGTGTGCCTACCTTGAGCATAGGGATCATATTAGGATAGTTTTGGGCATGAGAGAGGTCGATATCCCAGACAACAGCCTCTTTGGGTATGAAATCATTGGCACTGTCGTGCTTGATCGGCTTATGGATGCAGATCTCCCACTGAACGCCCGCCTTGAAATTCGACAAGGCTTTGGGTACAACCTTAGACCCAGCAGTGACTGTTTCAGTATGAATAACTGTCTTAGTCGAGGCACGGCAGCTGTCATGCCTGGCGTTGACATTCGCACCCAGTGCGAGAGCTACTGAAGCGAGGCGAGTAACAGCTACCATGGTTGCTGGTGTTATTTGGATGTCGGCGTCGAAATAGAAGTCTCGGAACTTGAAATGGATCTTTGTATCCTTGAGTACAGTAGTTTCAAGGAGAGGAGTTCTTGATGTCCAACTTACTCAAGAGAAAGGGAAGTGAGGGACTGAATCTAATAAGAAATGCTGCTAGAGGAATGGAGAAATATATAATTACTTTCAGAGAAGTCTGGCACTGACGGGTAAGCCGAGACTGACGCTAAAAAAGATACGATAGGAAGGCTCCAATAGGTTATATCGTAAGATCCTGTCAGCAGAAAGTTCTGTCAGCAGGAAGGCTCTAACATGTTATGTCGTAAAATCCTGTCACCCCCCTGCTGGTTGTCCATGTGGTGATGTTATGCTGTGCCGTAGGTCTATGACTCCTGCTGAGCGTTTTAATTAAGTCTAAACAAGGGAAACAATCCTCATTCTCATGGGTATAGCCCTATCGTAGGGCGGCAATGCATGCAGCGTAGTGGATATTTAATTTAATTGGGTGTTTGACTCTAGTGCGATATCCCTTTAACTCAGATGCAACCAATACAGTGAGAAAGCGCAGCAGTGTACTGTTGTGATACGAGGAGCAGAACCGCTCCACAAAACCCAACTCCCTGTAGTAACTGATGATGTAGGGGAAGTGAAGGGAGTGTTGTGTGGCTGTACAGATGCTTGCGCACTCTAGGCCCACTATAAAACTCGTTTCAGACGAAGATGGCCAGGGCCAGGGCCAGGGGCTAGCAGCCAGCATCAGGGGTTGTTGAGCCACCGCCAT
>JABSTB010001281.1:0-17895 GCA_013756995.1 Neonectria neomacrospora | reverse complement strand
CCCCCCCCCCATATACGTCGTGAACACGGCGGCAACTCGCGACTTATGCCACCTTGCAACTACTGACATTCCTTGCGGCTCTAGCCTCCGAAGTTTCATGGAAACCGATGCCCGCGGCCAACTCGGCGGCCTTGAGACAACAGATGCTGTGCGTCAGCGGTTAGCTGCTGAGTCGTCTACTTTCAAGTGCGCAGCATGCGGCAAGACAAATGGTGAGATTATGAAGGCGTGCGAAGAGAGAGCCAAGGAGGCTGCTTCAACCGCCCAGGAAATCGAGGTCCCCAAGGAGCTGAAGATGGGCTGGCGAGACGAGATGGAGGCAAAGAAGAAAGCCCAGGCGAACCCTGAGCCCACAGGCGACGAGGCCGAGGCCGCTGAGCTTGCCGAGGGCTTCGTTCAGACCGCCCCGGACCCTGTCAACACCGATTCTTATCCCGTGCCCCCCGCCGTCCCGGCGAGTCAGTCGGTTCCCCGGCCCCCTTCGGAGGTCCGGAACCCCGCTCCCACCCGGACGACACCGCTTCCCGCCGTCGCCGTTGCCGTCGCTCCCGTACCGCCTCAACCTGCGCGGCGAGCTTCCGACGATGGCGTGCCGCTCTGGTTAGACCGACTTATTGTTGTTATGGTTGTGCTTCTGGTTGCCTTAGTGCTGAAGATCCTCTTCGCTCTCTAAGAGATGCTGTGTTTTATGGGCATGCGTTACTAGCGCTGGGCGTCTGGCTGTTATTCTCATGACTAGGCAAGCGAAATAGATATCCAATTCAGTGTTTTGCTTGTTGTGCACCTGGTCCCGTACTGTTGAGCGCCGTCCCTTTGCCCGCCGTGTCTCTTCCCCAAGGGGTATCATGATAATTGTACATGGCGTATATATCTTAGCCAACTTCTCCATTATCGGACACTGTTTTGTCGTCTTACACACGTCAAGACTTACTCGCAGCTTGTCTTCTCGATTGCCATGCCACCACTAACCACCACCACTCTCCCACCATGGTGCCCAGTCCATCCTCCGAATCCTTCAGCACACCTGTTGCCTTTCCCCAGTCAATGATCATATGTGCCTCGAACTCCTCCAGGACTGGCTTGAGCGCGCTACAGATGCCCTCAATCGTCATGAACCCTCGTGTGGCGTAGATAAAGCAAAATGCCCCCAGAACGTGCATCCACCGCTCAGGGTCTCGCTTCCCAAAGAAGTCAATCCACTGAGGCAGCTCGCCCCTGGGACCCTCCTTCGGCGGCCCCGCCTCGGCTGACGTCTTGAGCACCTCGATATCCTCGTCGTACTGATACACCGCCGTGGGGACTGCCTCGATGCCGAAGTGGTAGTAGGACTTTGGATATTTCCGACTTTCATAGTTGCCCGGCTCGAAGCCAAACGGGATGTGCGGGACGTCCACTGGCACCAGCCTGATCCTCTGGGAGGCGTTTAGATTGGTTAATGCCATGACCGATCCGTCGTTGAGTGTGTATGGTACCCTCATCGTTTCTCCACGACGAAAGACACCGTCCAGCTTGGCCTTGAAGGTAGCTGCCTCTTGGTACTTTGTCTGCTGAGCCAGCTTTCCTAGAACGTACGTGTATGATTCGTTCAGCCGATACGGTCTTCCGCCGAGTGGCGGCTTCTTGCTTCTGCATATGATGCGTTGCCGGGTCAAGTCATCAATTGCCTGCTTCAAAAGCATGTTGTTCTTGGTTAGATCCCCGTTCGCCAATGTGGAAAACTTGTCCTTGATCTGCTGCACCGAGTACCGCGTCTCATCCGTACAACAGAGCGATCTGATCCAGGATCTAGTGACATCGAGGTCCGTGACCTCGACGGTTTGATCGTTCCCGTGTTGCATCTTCTCTACCGTAATCGCACCAGGCATCGCAGTCGCCGCCTCAAAACGCGCAAACACTGAGGTTTGGGGATGGAAGAACTTCTCTCGCCAGTCCTCCTCTGGGCCAAGTACCACGTCTTGGGAGGAAAACCTTTCACCCAACAGCGCTCTAGTCGACGGAAGTTGGACACCGTCTAGGCGCGGCAGCTGAAGGGTCCACGCGATGATTGTCGGCCAGTCGCATTCCAGAGGCGAATCAAAGTCGATTTCAGGCAGCTCGCCCTTCTCATATGCGACTAGGAACTTATCCTGGAAGTCTTGTGTTAATTTGGCAACGTACGCCCCCTGTTCTTTTCGAGCAGACAACCAGAACCGGCGGAGCTGGGTCAGCCTCGTGGCCGGGAATAGTTTGAGCAACAGTCCCCAGTCAATCGCCTTGTCAGAACCTCCCAAAAGGACACGAACGGCCACGAAGGCGGCGAGAACTTTATCTGGCTCCTCGATTGTATCATTGACCGCGGTACTGTCCTTGTCGCTCTTGGGTTTCCCTGCTTCCGGGGGCAAGGACGTCAAGGGCCTTGTCAACAGTGGAACTCGCTTGTGTTTCGCCGACTGCATTTGTCCTTGCCGTGTGGTAAAGTGGAGTTTGTTCACATAAGACGTTTCGAGGTCAAGCAAAGGCCTTCGGAATGAAGGCCAGGCAAAAGGGTCCTCGTCGCTTGAAGCCGAATCTTCAGATATCGCATCCTCTTGGCCAGAGACTAGGAAGGATTGCGCCGTGAGCTGGCGCTTTGCAAGCCATGACAGGGGCTCCGATGGCAACACAATCTTGCTGGCCCTTCCACTAAAGAACCTAACAAAGATGTTGTGAGGGCCTGTTGCGTTAGGGGGACTAGTGATGAAGGAATCGGCCCACGACCGCTCCACGTCCATGCAAGCAAACAGCCTGTCGGTGAATCGTTGATATTGCCCGGCACTGGTCCTGGGTTGACGCTTGAGGCCGCTATATGCAGTGGTTCGATGTTCAATCTCCTCGATTATTTCCGCCCAGGAGAACCAGGTCGTGTCTGGCATCCAGCCCTTCAATGTGTAGCTGCCATCTTGAGTCTCAAAATCGAGAGCGCTGATGTATGGCCATATGCCGCTCGAACCAAAGACCGCAATCGCCTTGTCAAATGTCGTACACACCGGCCAGTCAGCTGAGACCAACCGTGGGTCTATGTTGGCATCATCGTCTTTCGAAAGGCGTCGGCGCTTGTAAGATCGTTTTGGAGTGTCCTCACGTAAATATGTGTTCGGCTCCAGGAACTGGATCCTTTCCAGCGGTTCCTGGTTGAGCAAGTGCCCAGATGAACCGGACCACATCGGCTGTGGGATGTAATCTTGCTGGTCGGCATGAGCCCATGAGATGATTGTTTTCTTTCGAGGGTTTACCGGGGAGGAGGTGATGTCCGCTCCCCTTGCCCTTCGACGTTTTGGTGGCAGAGCATCATCATCGTCGTCAACTTCGTACATAGCCCTCTTTGCAGCAACTTGGGCCGCGTAGACTGGAGCATTCAGGGTTTCGACTTCATCCCCAAGCTTACGTCGACCTCGTCGACCCTCTCCCACAGATTCTGGACCAGGAGGGGCTGTGAATGGTGGTGGGACGTAGAGCTGAGGGTACGCTTCCTTGATCAATTCAATCAGGTTCGTGGCTTCTGCTGAGAACGGATCATGGGTCCCTAGCACAATGATCTGACACTTGGAAAAGATTCCCTTGCTGTCACGGAACGCATGGAAGTGCTCAGCAGCGGTTTTGGTCCTGAACATGTCTCGGAGCGCGGCCTGATATGCCTTGACCGTGGGAACTGTTGCTCTGGGGAACTTCTCTTTCCATCGTATTGTGATGGCATGCCACAATCCTCGCCCTCCAGGAAACACTCCGGCCTGCTCCTCCAGGATTTCTTTGACAATCCCGGAAATGCGACTATTCAAGGTGACCTTAGGGAGGAGACTATCAATGGTCGAAGGTGTTGACTTCCCCTTGAGCCTTTCGGCTGCACCAAGCCCGTAGCCTAGTTTGTCGGTTGGCTCCGGTGCCTCAGGCTGTGCCTCTTCTATCGTTGAGCTGTTCTCCGTTTGGTAATTCTTTCGAAATGTTTTCGGGGTATTAGAGCCCGACTTGGGACGATCAGACAACCCCAGGACGGGGCGCAACTGGCCATCCTGGCTTTGTACGAGGGCTCCACCATTGGTATTTGAAATCGAGGCTTTGTCTGGTGTATCAAACCCCGGGGGACGTCGCCAATCTGGAATCGCTTGGAACGGGCTGCCCGGAAGGCTAACAGACGGCCTTGAAGACAATCCTGCTGCGGCCGCGGTACGTTTCCTGACTCGAGGTTGAGCTGGGGTTGATTCTTCCCCTCCTAAATCCTTGTGTTGGTCCTCCAAACCTAGGTCTGGTATCGCCGCGTTGTTGGTTTTTGGAGTTTCGGGAACCGCAGGTAAGGGTGTAGCAGGGTCATCCGTTTCCGAAGAGGCTCGTTTTCGTCCACGTCGAGGCGTTGGCTGGGCAGATTCGTCATATGAGGGGTTACAAGCAGTCTTGGACTTTTCTAGATGGTACTTTAGGCCAATGTCATTCTTCCAGCTACCACCGCATTTTTCGCAAGTCCAGGGGCGGGCATTCGAGACATGCTCGGCGGACTGTGCTGGCTGGCTTCCGCGTGGTGGCCGGCCGCGTTTCTTGCGGACAGGTGGCCCTGTTTCGGGCACACTGATATCGTCTGTAGGTGCGGTTGGACTCGGTACCTCGACATCTACAAGTTTCCGTGTCGCCCTTGTTGCTCTTCTCGCTTTGGATGGAGTTGCCACAATTGATTGCTCAAGTACGCTCTTCAGAGCTCCGGGCGCAGCCTTCAAAGTTACAACAAGCTTGACCAAGTCAGGAGACTTACAAGTTTTGCTTGTCTCATCAGGTGTACTTTCCAACTGAACGAGGCTCTCCTCCTGAGAGATGCTGTCTTCGTGGACATCGATGGCCTGCTTTGGCTTCTCGAGTTGTTGCTCTGCCTTGTCTAACGCTGGTGGGGGTGTATCAACTGGCTTGACTGGTGGTTTCTTCTTGGGACGGCCCTTGGGTTTCCGACTTGCTAGCCCCAGGGTACACAAGTCGGTGTATGTAGCCGTGGGTTTACTCGTTAACGACGTGGTGGTGACCGGAGCGAAGCCATAGGAGGAGGCTGGCGATGAAGTCGTGATACTGGTGCCCTCCCTCTGCGGTGACTCCTGCCCAACAGGAAGGGGGACAGCCTCTTCAACAAAGTAGCGATATGAAGCTATCTTTCCAACTCTTGTGTGCTCGCTTCGCAGTTGAAAGTGGCTTAGATAAGGCGGCTGAAGATTGGGAGTGGCCAAGGCGGAGGTCATGGAGGAGAGGTACCTGCTGAAGGACGGACCCAGAGTTAAGCCGTAAACATCTGGGTTACTCAACCCTGCATTCCCTAGCCGCTGCGCCATCTCTACGATGGTGACAGGGAGTGGTTTGTCCAGTGACCAGGGAGGAGAAGAAGATACTTCTAGAGCGTTGGTCGGTTGACCAAAGAGTGTTTTCCCGTCGGTACCTTCGCCAGCGGCAAGGTCTGGATTCCTGGAGGGTTTCGTTGCGCGCTTTCCCGTAGCAAGGTATATAGACCAATCTTCGGCGTTGAGATCACGGCCGTACTTGATACAATCCTTGAACAGCTTGTCGCCAAGCTTCGCGGCAACGTATTGAATAACGCCTCGAGAGTTGAGAAATCGGCAAACCTTAGCCAATACCTTCATCTGCCAACGCATTCCCAGAACTCCGAGCTTGGACTTCAGATCTTGCATCCGCAGGACACCCCATTCCTTGGAAATGGCCAAGATGGTCGTGGCCAGCGCCGTGTAGTCAACGGATTCCCCCGTCCACCGGATGTGCCATGGAACCGGGTCGAGGTTAGCGGCCAGAACCTGGTGAGAAAGGTTCATCTCTGCACGGGGCTCATCGAGTGCATCCCCATCCTTGGGCAGCGGCGGAGCAAACAGCTTGAGCCACATCTTGCTCGTTTTAGTACCTCGGACAAGAGTAGTCCTCTTCGCGATATAACCCTTCTTAAGCAATGCATCTGTGCGCTTGGGAACCGACCGCTTGTCTTGGTCAACGAGGCGACCGAGGTCGCCCTGCAGAATGCCGTGCGCCGTCGTGGAGGCGATCCCAAGCAACAAGAGCCACTCAGATCTGGGGACTCGCTTGTAGTCAACGGCATGACCTGTAAGCGATTCCCACATGGTTTCTTCAGAGGTGTACACGCGGGCATGGGCGGTAGCCGTCCGGGCCTTTGTCCTCTCTGAGAAGGCGGCATCCTCTTCCTCAGCAGTCGATGGTGAAGGTGGTGGCAAAGCGAGAACCTCGTCTAAGGAGAGGTGATTGTACTTGCTGTCCGGACCAATAGATACATCCCTTCTTGCTGCCAGCCATTTCCAAATGGTGGAGGCAGTGCGATGGCGAAAGCCGGAGCCCTCACCTTGAAGCTGTGGATTCCTTCCAGACTGGTCAGGAGCGGCGTGCTGAGTTCCCGAAGGATCATGGATAGCATCAACGACGTCGCTCACAGAGCACCCTAATGGAGAGAACTGAGTCAGCCTGGGATTCTCATCGTGACCCCCAAACCTGAGCTGGATTTGACAGTGGCAGCGGTCGGATCCACGCGGCCACCATCAAGGCCGGCCTCCACGCGCCAAGGCAATTCCTAGAGGTCCATCTCTGCCGAAGCCATAACAACAGTGACTTACCCTGCTCGCCGCCGCAGGAAATGAGCACCAAGAGCGCCGCGATCAAGCCCTCGAGCTCCGAAGCCATGGTCTCTCAGAGTCCGGGATGTTCATTCTTAGCGAAAAACGCACGTTATAAAAAAAGCGACGATGAGAAATGTGTCTGGGGCGAATTGAACCGAGGACCCAGCGCGATGGTAAAAGACTGTAACTTTTTTTTGCCTGTTGCTGCAGCTTGATGATGATGTGGGGATGTATGGCGGGGTGCGCGCGCGTGGTGGATGCACGCTAGGTCGGAGGAGAGCATTCGCCCGTCTAAAACGGCGACCCCGTTTCGATGAGGAATGATGACATAAGCCCGCGATGCTACGATGAGTGCAAGATTCAACAACTAAAGTACTGAGGTAGCCTACTCCATTCATCAGGGCTCGCATGGGAGAGGTTGGTCCATTATTGAAGAATCGAAGCCTAAACAAATAGATTCACACATCCTTTCGCAGAAGAACCCGGGTATCAACCTTGTGCAACGAGGAACGGCTTCCATTCATCTTCAACTGCTCACTTCGATATCTCCAGCTTCCTAGCACCAGGTCTAAGCCCGGCCGTTCAGCTTGGCCTGTTCATGCTCCCGAATCTTTCTGTAAGCATCCACAACATCTGCCCTGACTGCTTGCAACTCTTCGCGACGTCTCAAGCTACCCGAAGCCTTTGGGATGTTTGCGACGTCCACACCAGCGCCGCCTGCGACCTTGAGCCGCTTCACGTTCTTGTTAAGTTCCGGAGGTGCCTTCGCTGTGTCGTGCAGTCCAACCTTGGCTTCTGCTCTCTTTTTCTTCAACTCCAGCCACGGATCCTCCTCGGCTTGTCCACGCCCCGACTTCTTCTTCTTCCTCTTGCTAGTCGCTTCATCCAACTCAGCCTGGGCCTTGGCCGACATTCCGCCTTCATCACCATCTACTTCCCGTTCCGCAGCCTGCTCGAGCTCCTCCTCTCGCTGGTCCTTGATCTTTTCGTCCTCGGCCCGCCACTGGTCGTAGAGTTTGTGCATTTTTCGTTCTTTCTTCGTGCGCATCACTTTGAAGCCAGCCTCGTCCTTGCCGTCCTTGATCACGGTCTTCTTGGCGAGGCCAGCCACCGGGAGGCTGGCGTTGACTCGGAAGGCAAAGGCCCTCATGTCCTCGCCGGGACGGATCTTGAGGTCCTGGGAAATGGTCTCCTTTGCCGTCTTGCCGTCTTTGCCGTCATCGAGGCCTGATCTAACCTTCTTTCCATGTGCCACAGACATGAGCCGCCTAAATGCTCGTGGCACATCGTTATCCTTGCCTTTGCCCTTCTTTCCCTTCTTTATAGGGGCATCTTGGGCTACGGCGGGAGTCTTCGCATTCTTCGCATTTTTTCCGTTCTTCCCATTTTTCCCATCCTTCGCATTCTTCGAACTCTTCAACGTCACTGGGAGGGACCGGGCTTTTTGAGTTGGGGGGAGGTTGAAGCTATGAGTGCAATCGTTAGATGCGCAGTCGCAAAATCCATTTGGGGAGTTCCCTACTCTGTATCGTCGTCTCCTCTCTTCCTCTTGTGTTTGTGAGGCATGGTCGGTGAGTTTGCGTAGAGGCTGGGGGTCTAGTCCGTTGTTCCGGTTATCGCGCTAGGTCCCGCTTGACTGCAGAGGCGTGGTCAAGTGTCGGCAGAAATGCAAGGAAATGCTGCGTTTCGTGAATAGAGTGTATGGGGAGAAAGTAAAGAGCCTGAAACCATCAAGAAAGATTCTCCAAGAAATTATGTTATCAGCAGCCTCCGTCTCTTATCGGGACGTTTAGTTCCCGTCTAAGGCCCCACCGTTAAGGTACTTCTAGCTACAAATAGACTGCCTTTGAGAGTACGATTTTTCGAGTACCATCGTCAACAAGAGGGGTACCTTGATGGTATGATTATGCGGAATCGGGTACGTACCCTTCTGTTCCGCTGCAACTGATTCTCATTCAAGCCTCCCACAATTGAGTTGTCACACACAACTCCTCCACTTCGCTCATCCATCTCCTAGAACACAACGACTTTGGCGCGTGCCGCATGTCGACAGCACCTCAAGCTTCGTCTCGCCTATTGCCGCTATGTATCCGTTTGGTCTCATAATTTTGCGACATGTGGCTACGAACTCACAAGAAAGCCGACACAGCCTGAGTGGGGCGACCTAGTTTATGCTAGACATTCGACGAATATATGACGTTGACAGTCTTGTGTCGTCGTTGGCGGCATGAATGGCATTGAGATACCTGTCACTTCATTCTTGGCTTGTCGTGGTATCTTCTCCTTGGTTGGACTGCTAGTACTCTCCAAAGGGTGATGAACCAAGCTCCATGTCGCAGGAGGAGAACCACTCCGTCGCCAAACATGACGCCCCCTCGGGCTGGCCTAAATTCAAGATCAAGGTATTGTTACATTGCCTTTGGTCTCATCGGAACCGCATTCTCGTGAGTCTGCTATCTCTCTATCGCCCTTCCCCTCACCACTCACGCATAAAAGCATAATAGGTCTTATCTTGACTCTAATCCTCTACCTCGCACCAATCCTCTGGAACTACGACCGTGAATCTCCCACAAAGAGCTCCAATCCCAATCTCCATCTCGGTGGTGCGATACCGATTCCATGCAGCTCCCATAATGACTACTGGAGAGAGGTACCTCTCTATTCAGCGTTACACGCGGGCTGCATTGGCGTCGAGGCTGATGTCTGGACTTTCCAGGATGAGTTGTACGTCAGTCATGACAGAGGACGTCTTGCATTGAACCGCACCTTGTCCACCCTATACATAGATCCGCTGTTCAAAATACTTCAAGAGAAAAACTCCGTGAAAAACGCGGCCCTTCCGGTCCGAGGCATCTATGATCCCAACCCAAGCCAGACACTGGTTCTCTTGGTGGATATCAAAGCAAACCCTGAAATCGCTTGGCCACTTTTGCTTGAGCAGCTTCGACCTCTTCGAAATATGGGCTGGCTCAGTCACATAAAGAACGGAACGCTCTTGCTAGGCCCCGTCACAGTTGTTGGGACGGGAGCAACGCAAGTTGAGCAGGTTGAGGCGAATCCCGCACGAGATATCTTCCTCGATGCACCCTTGGCAAAGCTCGACGGAGATGCATACACCAGGGCCAACTCATACTACGCCAGCGTTTCCTTCCGAAGGTCGATTGGGTTGATTGGGCCTGGAGGTCTGCGGCAGTCACAGCTGCTAAAGGTACGGGACCAGATCCAAAAGGCTCACAGTCGAGGGCTTAAGGTGCGCTATTGGAGTCTTTCCGCATGGCCTTTGTCTCAACAGACTCGACTTTGGGAAGTTCTTGTCAGTGAGGGCCTCGACATCCTCCATGTCGATGACTTGCTTGGTGCGAGAGAAGTTTTGGTCAGAAAGTAACAACAGTTGTATCCTGTCAGCTTCATAAAGGAACTGCACAGAATGAGTTGCTGCATGGCCCTCCTTGGGTGTTGATATGTCATGGGATACGATAGCGACGCATATGAGATCAGCAGTTTCCGAGTACCCGGGATATCGCCGAGTAACACCCTACATGCCGTGTCCCGATGTAGGATACACCGGGGCCAACCCCGCAGATCGTGGGGAATGACAGCATACACTTGAAGAGTCTAGGCACTTGGAACTTCGACTTGTTCCTGTCTTCTTTCATCCAAAGAACAATCAGTCGTGTCGTGCCGCCACAGCACCCCCTACATCAAGATGGCAAACGAAGGCCGCATCGCAACCCTTGATGTAAGCCGACCCTTCAATGAGTCTGTGCGACGGAGTTGTGCTCATCCGAGTTGTAGTCTAGCATCGCCGATAGGCTTCCAGCTTATTCCAAGTCCCTTTTCGAGGCCAAGGCGGCAAAGGGCTTGAGCTTCGAGGCAATCGCGAAGCATCTCGACCGAAGCGAGGTCGCCTGTGCGGCATTGTTCTACGGCCAGGCCACGGCGTCAGGTGAGGATGTCGAGCGGCTATCGGAACTCCTGGACTTGCCCATGCACTCCCTTACAGCCCAGATGACGGGGTTTCCTAATCGAGGCCAGGCCGGCCCTATGCCTCCGGTTGAGCCTCTCATCTACAGGCTGTACGAAATCGTGCAGAACTACGGTTATGCGTACAAGGCCATCCTGAATGAGAAATTTGGGGACGGCATCATGAGTGCGATCTGCTTCTCAACCACGGTCGACAAGGAGGTTGATGAGGCCGGCTCACCGTGGGTCGTCATCACCCTGAAGGGCAAATGGTAAGATGATCCACCAACTTGTCAGGTTGGAGCTGTACTAACGTTCCAAGGCTTCCATTCAGTCGCTTCTGATCAAATTGGGCGGGGTCTTGGCAAGCCTGGCTGCCATTATTCAAAGGTAGTACGACCGGGGTTTGGCGATCAGTCATTCGTATTGGCGTCTCGTCTGGCAGCGGATGGAAACGAGAATGGGAAACCATAGGTCGGGAAACTCCATATGCCGCGATTGGCTGCGTTCCAGTCGGTGGTTGCGTTGGAGGCTGAGAGAGGCGTTGAGAACAATACGAAGACGACGTAAGGTTCTGCAAGCCGCACCCACCATAAAACGGCTCCCCTGAAAGCCGTCAGCCATCCCACGGGTGTGTGGCTTTCAATTCTTCTTGCAAACAGTCTCGTTTTCGACTTGTCCATGTGATGGTTTTGATCTACACAATATGGAAAGAAGGACCTAGCCCGCTGCACGGAGTCGCTGGCGTCGGCCGATCTCCTTGTCCCCTCCAAGCCCATCATGAAGAACAATATGAAGCACCAAGCACGGATCAGCGGCCATTGAAACGCCCATGAAATCCAGGAGGTGTATTTTGGGATTGCGGTGGTCGATATGGCATCAAGGTAGGCTCGCCATCAGGTATAAAGAGGGCGGTGTCCGTCGTCCAAGAGGAAGTCTTCACACAATCAGCACACAGCAGCATTCTCCATCACAACACTCTTTACCATTCTCAACACTGAATTTTCTCAGGCTTTCCTAAGTCACTCAACACCAACCTTCAAAATGCCTCCAACCAAGACCAACAACACCAAGGACCAGACCAACAACTACCCTCTTGGTTGCAACGTCATGGTCAAGCCAACCACCCCCGCCTATCCCCTCGGCTGCAGCGTCATGGCCAAGCCCGGCAAGGACCAGAACCCCAGCTATCCCCTCGGCTGCACCATCATGTAAAGCCTCGACAATCAACGGCAATGCTTTCTGGGGCCTCGGGTTAGCAGAAGGAAACCACAACCAACCCAGACAACCAACTTCGACCAAAAAGCGTCAACCCAACCATGACAGCACTTCTCAGATACTAGGGGGCATAGGGAGGATGAAAAGGATTCAATCGGCTTAATTTGCATAAATCTTTTTTACACAGACATGCTCTGGATGGCGGGACGCCGGCGTTCAGAAGCTATTTACATGGGGTGTCTCCAGTTCACTCGGATCTGGGGATAGAGAACACGGCGATAGCCAATCTTCGGATATGTGACACATAACTTTCTAATACAAAGCCGCTGGAAGAAGATGGTCTCCTCTCTCTCAGTGCCAGTGACTCTGACAGCGTTGACTAGAAACATGTTCGATACCACATGAAACAATGCGAATTCAATGAGGACTTAACGAAAGGATTGCCCTATAATGGAGCAGACTTTACGATCAAGCACAACCGTGTATAACAACCATCCAAATCCCGTCTAAGTACTCTTTCACACGACGCAATGGCGCTGTGCTAGAAAATTGGCTACCCTAGATTAGACCGCATGGCCAATTCGGAAATAGTCTGGCGCACATGCACAGAATGCACGGAGGCTGGCCCCGCTAAAAAAAAGTCAAGGCGGTGAGCGCAGTCTCGCGGCAGAATCCTCGAGATTTTTCCAAACTTGCACCCAGTTGCGTTTACGACGAGCTACAGCGCTCCCAGGCCCCGACAAACAACATTCCTCTCACCTCATACAAAGGCCATCTTCCCACCATGGCTCCCAAAAGCAAGCTCAAGTTGGCGCTGGCCGCAGAGAAGGGCCTCGATATCAAGAAGCTCAAGCTCAAGCGCAAATTGAAGGCCGCCAGGCACGATCGCAAGGCCGCCGGCGGGGCAGCTGAGGATTTCAGCGCCGACGAGAACGAGGTTGAGGTGGAAGATGTCGAGGCTGAAGTCGCCGAGGACGACAACGATGAGGAAGAGGAAGAGGAGGAGGGTATGCAGGTTCGTATTTACAAGCAATTGGCCCCGGACTGCCGCTAACGAGCCGTCTTTCTAGATCGACTTAGACGCCCTCAACGACAGCGACACTTCCGACTCGTCAATCGAGCTCGAGGACAAGATCCCCCGCAAGCCCTCAAAAAAGAACCAGGTCCTGCAGAAGGCCAAGGCCCCTGTTGAGGAGGATGATGACGAGGAAGAGGAAGAGGACGACGAGGACATTCCCATGTCGGACCTCGAAGACCTCGACGACGCTGACAAGGAAGACCTCATCCCCCACCAGCGCCTCACCATCAACAACACGACCGCCCTGCTCGCCTCCCTCAAACGTATCGCCATCCCCGCCGACAAGTCCGTCCCCTTCGCTACCCACCAGACCGTTGTCGCCCCCGAGGACACGGCTGAGTCCATCCCCGACGTCTCTGACGACCTCCAGCGCGAGCTGGCCTTCTACTCGCAGAGCCTCGACGCTGTCCGCCTGGCCCGCTCCCGACTCCGCGCCGAGGGTGTTCCCTTCTCGCGCCCCAAGGACTACTTTGCCGAGATGATTAAGGAGGACGCTCACATGGACAAGATCAAGGCCAAGCTCGTCGAGGAGGCCACCAACAAGAAGGCCGCCGGCGAAGCCCGCAAGATGCGCGACCTCAAGAAGTTTGGCAAGCAGGTCCAAGTCGCCAAGCTCCAGGAGCGCGCAAAGGCCAAGCGCGAGACTCTCGACAAGATCAAGACGCTCAAGCGAAGTAAGTCCCCCCCCCCACTCCACTCTACCCTATCCGTAGGTGTTTTATTGTGTCCTTGAACTAACACACTCCCCTCTCTTAGAGCGCCAAGAGTCCAGCGGTGACACCGGCGGTACCAAGGAGGCCGACATCTTCGACGTCGGCGTCGAGCAGGAAATCAAGAAACACAATGGGCGCTCCGGTGCCGGCCGTGGCCAGGATGCCGGCGGTCCCAACCGCAAGAGGTCGAATAAGAACGAGAAGTACGGTTTCGGTGGCAAGAAACGTCACGCCAAGTCGGGTGACGCCAAGAGCTCCGGCGACCTCAGCGGCTTCGATGCCAAGAAGATGAAGGCCGGCGGCCGCGGCAAGGTCACCAAGACGCGGCCGGGTAAGGCGAGGAGGAAGTCCATGGGTCCGAAATAGAAGGGGGTGACGGATGAGTGAGTTCTCATTATGGCGGAATGGAGGAGAAAAGCGGATGTTGTGGTTGGTTCATCTTCACGCCTGGTACGGGCCATTAGTCGTACAACCAAAGAGGGCTGGCGTTTATGGGTCCTTGATGCGTGCAATTCAATCCCATTTTGCTAGACGTTGTGTATTGCCATGCGATTAAACTATGCCCCCTCCATGGGGTTGACATGCCGTTGAAAAATGGCTAGCTGGAAACTTCGGATAACTCAAGTGATGTCCTCAAAATGAAGATGTTGCATGAAGCACATAAGACGTCAAGTTTTGTTTTGAATTCGTTGATCCATTCATCTATACCCAAAGGAATAAGTATGTAGAAGATTCTGAGTAGTGACTGGGTCATTTTTGCCGCAGTCCACGTCAATAGCATCCCGTATGAGGAATCTGCCGACCGTCCATGTCCCTCCCATCTGGACATCCACCCGCCTGGTCAATTTGCGCAGCAAATCTGCGAATAAACCACTTCCTCCGCTGTCCATGATCATCGTCATCAATCATATCCAGATTCCATACCCCAAAGAGCCACAAGCCGCGGCCCCTTGAGATCCACCCGTAGCAATATCTATATACCAGACAGGTAGCGCCGTCGTCGTCGTCGCCTACTCAGGGCCAGCCCGTCCCGATGGAAGAGCCCGCAGATAAGAAATACCATCTGGAGTTTGTTGTCCCCAACTCAAAACGAGCAAGAATGAGAAGCGCAAAACCCCATAGTTAAAATAGAAGAGAGAAAAAAACACGAAAGAATGCCCCCAAGTCAACAGTTCATGCCCAGCCGATTGCGCCAATTAAAACCAGTGGTATCGAGAGGAAACGCCATGCGCTCATGACACGCTTTGCTATGCAATGCATTCGCAACCTTTCAAAGACATTGTGAAACAAGCATATATGCCGCGGAATGCGCCGAGTTTGATGCTGTCACGGACCGTCGCGTGATGTGTCGACCGCTTACTGCGTAGCCGCTACACACCAGTGGCGGTGGAAGGCCCAGGCGCTTTTCTGGCACTCCTTGCTGCAGTACTTGGTCCGACGGCATCGACGGCACTTGGCAAACTGGCGCGTGTACTCTTCCCACTTGCCACACTGGTAGTAAGCGCATTGCCTAATGCCCCCACGGGTGTCGTCCTTGCGGCAGAGGTTCCGCATGACCACGCCAGCCCAGTACTGCATATCGGTGCTATGGTACCGGACGGTGAACTTTTCAACTAGAGGGAAAAGATTGAACTCGTTGGGAAGCAGGTACTCCTCGTCGTCGGCATCCTCATCGTGGACCTCGGGGACATCCTCCTCACCGTCGAGCACGGCGAGCTCCTTGCCAATCTTGAGTCTGGGGACGAGGTGGCTCTTCTGGAAGTAGGAGCGAAGGCCACAGTACTTGGAGACGTATGCCAGGAGCTGGAGGGACATGAGCACGTCCTCTTCGCGGGGCATGGCGGCTAGCATCTGGGGGTTCGGCACAAAGTGGCGGTCCAGCAGGTAGCGAGGAACGGTGGACGTCGGCATGGGCGGCTGGGGAGGGGTGACCATGGCAGGACGGTTGGGAGACAACCCAATCGTAGGGACGGGAGTGGGAGTGTTGTTGGCGATGCTGCCGTCCATTGGGGTGCGGTGGGTGATGTTGAAAGTGCCGGCATCCTGGTGCGTCTCCGACACGGTTGGGGTGGTCAGATCGAGGGCTGCACCGGCAAGCATAGCATCACCATCCTCCATAGTGATGTCTTGAATATCAACGGCGGACTGCATGTCGCCAGTGCCAGTCATCTCCGTCTCAGGTGACTCGTCGGACGGCATACTATCGCCGTTGATGTCGTCCGTGTCAGCTGTCGAATTTTGATGGCGGATTGAAGGGCGTCGGCGGGATCGACCTGAAGGCCCAAGGGCCGAGGCTGGTCGGACTGTGGGAGACCGCATCTGAGGAGGAGGGAGAGGCGTCGTGGGGGAGGTAGGCTGCGAGGCCATTTCACTGGGCCCGAACGGAGCCATGGAGGCGAGACGGTCGACATCACGAACGGGTCTGACAAAACCCTCAACTGTTTCTGTTGCTGCTGTTACTGGAATGGCAGTGGCAAGGGGTTGCATGGTCTGACGGGGTGTCGAGGTCGTGGCGTGACGGCCGTCGGCGGCCCTGAGGCTTTGATGACGGGTCGGGGTGAATGAGCCAGGGCGGTCCGGAGTGGACAAGGGATATTGAGGAGTAGCGAGGGCAGCATCCAGGGGCTGTTGCTGAGGGGCGGCGGTGGACGGGCCGGCGTAGGTGGCCGATACGTCGATGGAAGGAGGAGGGCCATGGCGGCGAAGTGGCCTTTGGTCGACTGTATCGATGCGGGAAGTGGAGCGGTGGCCGAAGGGGGCGGCGGCGGATGAGGATGACTTGGAGCCTGATCGATGCTCGTGGCTGCGGTGACGATGGTGATGATCGTGAATCTGCTTCTGCTTGGCCTCCTCGGCCTTTTCACGGCACTTGTCGATGACTTTGATGTAATTGTCCAGGATGGTGGCAATGACGGGGACCATATCAGCCTCGACGACACGGGTGCGGACATTTTCCGTGCCTCTAACGCCGATATTGACAACACACTGGAAGGCGAGATTCCACTTCCACATGCCCATCATATCCTTGCTGCGTCCCTGCTTAAGGATGCAGACGAGACGCTCGATGCCGCCATCGACGGTGAGGATATCGCGGATGCGGGCCGACGAGGTGGTGAGGTAAGCGAGATGGTTGAGGGAGTTGATGAGAGGGAGGGTGGATGTGCAGTCGAGTGCACGGCGGTCGTAGAGGGCAGTGGTGATGCCGACTGACGCCTTATTGACGTTTGGGATGCTGAAGTTGACTTCCCTCATCTTTGCTGAACGGGGCGATGACCGGCCGAGGGAGAGTGAGGGAGGTGAAGGAGGAAGAAATTAGGGATTTTCGATGCAGGCAGCGGCGGCGAAGCGAGGGCTCGCGCGACGATGCAGGGCGGGCGTGCTCTGCTAGCCAGTGGCGGAGTGGATGAGGTAAAATAGCGATGAGCGAGAGGTATGAGAAGGCTCTGGCAGCCCCTCGATGGGGATCGACCGAGAGGAAGAGTCGGGCAATTGAACAGGCCGTGACGAGGTCGAGACGAAGCGAAGCGAGATGGACGACGTGTGGAAGCGAGTAGGAGGATGGAACGATGGTTGGGTGGGAGATGAGACGAGAGACGTGGAGAACGGCAGGCGACGGTTAACGGCAGATGGTACGTCGAAGTTCGAGATCGAGTTGAGGCGGCGGACGGCGTGCGAAGGCGAGGAGGGTGTGGGAGTGATGGAATAGAGAGATGGGTGGACGGACGGATGATTAGAGAGGAGGAGGAGTTGAAGAGGCTGGTTTGGGTTGGGATTGGTTTTGGCAGGGTCGGTAGGGAGGCCGAATCGGGCACAGGGGCGGCGCCAGCGCAAGTACAGGTGTAGGCGGTTTTAGGCGGGAGGGGGAGGTGGACAGCGGGCAGTTGTTCACTGTCGTAGGTACCTAGGCCGCGTGCGCAGGCATCGGCCGGGGGCGCCAGTGTTCTGTGCGTCGGCGGCGGACAGTGGGTGGGCGGTGGAGAGGAGAGACAGAGAGGGACCACAGGTCAGCACGCTGGACGGCTGACGGCTGAGGAATGGCGGGAGGGCAATATTAAACTACATGGAATCAAATCCATTTGAGTGAGTCGATGCAGGAAAAACGGGTGATTCCTAGACGACGAAGATGATAGTGATGGGGGAGGAAAGAGTCGTCTTGTGAAAGGGAGAAGAAATAAAGGGATTTGTTGAATCTGGTTCGTGTAATTTTTCCCCTTCCTTTCCTTTCTATTTGCTCTCCCTCCCACCGGATGGATGGGCTGCCCCCCCCCCCAAAAAAAAAAACCCCCCGTGGAAGGGGCTAAGCGCG